>SJOL01012104.1:1402440-1420357 GCA_004794785.1 Opisthorchis felineus | reverse complement strand
GACCACCCAATCGGGCCTCAGCAGCACTTAGTCTACCTACCTGGGCGTTCATGTCACCAGCAACCAAAACGATATCTGAGCTTTTAGCCTGCTGTAGAAGGGCACCGAGAGCGTCATAGAAACTGTCCTTGGCAGATTCAGAGCTATAGTCAGTTGGGGCGTAAGTAGACACAACAAACAAGGTGCGATAGACCTCACTTCCTCTAGATTCTCTCACAGACGTTGCCAAACGAACCACACAGAGGCGACTATCAACGGGTATCCATTCAAGTGGAGACATTTCTGCTCGGTCGCTCAATACAATGTCCACCGCAGCATATCCAGCTGCAGTGGCCTCTGCATCACCAGAGGTGCGCAAATGGAACCTGGAAGAGAGCGAGGTGCAGTCAGTTCGGTCACAGTACTTGCGTCCTGCATCCTTGTTTCTGACAGACAACATACATCAATGCAGAGTGAATTCAGCGTACAAGCCAGAGCCACCTGTTGACCTGCTTGCTTCAGTGTTCGAACATTAAAGGTGGCTAAGTAGACAGGCTTTCGGGGTATGAAGACAGACTTCGAAGTGTTTAGGGTTGTGACTGAACTCGGGCGTACAGAAGCTGCAGCTGAGTGTGATGCAGGACGAGCAAAAATGCATAAAGTTTGTTTCGATAAGATAACAATGTACACCACACTTTATCCGATAGAACGGCTTTTTTGATGTAATGTTTTCTCCACATAATTTCTTGTGGCGTTCAGGGCCTCAAAAATGGTGATGGGGAGTAGAGATTATTTGGTTAATTAAGTGAAGCATTCACATGGTAACTGAATGCTAAGACGAACGATATTTAGGATTCTGCTAGAGGAAATTGAAATACTTTGGAACAAAGTATAACAACACAAATTCCAAAGTGTTGTTAAAACTTTAATACTTTGACGTTATGGATTTGTGTCATGCGCTTCACTTTAACGGAAGTAAGATAGATAGTGTGGCACAAGAATTAAGCAAGATTTTTATAGAGTTACAGAGCTTGTAGCATTTGGCCTCACAGCGCTGTCTCGTTTGAAAAGTCCTGCTGCTGTCCTAGGGTCATTTTCCGAATTAGCCCACCCTCGACCTTCTCCTGCGTTAAATCTCGTCACGTGATCATGCCGAGAATGAAATGCCGAATCTATTGTATGTCAGGCCGGTTTGTTAGAATAAACCAGCGGCGCTTGTTCGATGAATCTAAATCATCATGTCCGAACAAGCAAGCATGTTCAAACACCTTCAAAACGTACATTGTAGATACAACGACAATCCAAAAATGTTCACAAAACGATCAGTCGTCCGTGAAGCTGCCTGGCCGAGAAGATCAGAGGACTGTGTCAATCGATCGACAAAACCGAAACGGGCACTGGGTCGTGGTTCCATGAGGCCAACACCATAATATGAGGGAACTAGTCTGCTGTGTGATACAGCTGTATACTAAGCATTTTTTATGCACTGAGAATGGGAATTACCTGTCAGTTGTTTCACAAACATTAGAACAGTATGGTTTAACTGCTGAGGTGCTCACTGCGAACTTTTTTGACAGCTAGGTTAATGGACATGTAGTGTTAGTTATTTCGTTCTGTGCGCTAGATAGGCAAGTAGTCAAAATCAATACCTTGGGGGTTTCGCAGTAAGTTTCTCAACAACCGAAAATTTCCCTCACACTTCAAAAGTTGTGTTCGACGTTCCTATAATCAATGAGCCAGCTACAGTTCAAAATATATTTTTCTGAAAATTTGTCCACGAAATGAAAAAAAATATTTGCGTAGTCGGGTGCAAAGGGGTAGAGGCCAAACGTACTCAGGTTTGGGTGACGGATCAGACAACTAAAAACATCGTTCCACGGAACACAAATTCTTTCGCTGGAAAAGTATGTGCCCGAAACGAAGTAACTCGAGGAAAGGCATCTTATGTTGAGCGACTTGAGCAATCTGGTCTAATTGGCTTTTTGTATTGATGAATCGGCTTGTGAGTATTCCGGGAACTTTCGGGTCCTGTGAAGTCCGGATGGGGCTAAATGGCTTTGGCGGGGATTTCCAACTATTCGTGAAGATAGACGTCAGAGGGCACTGCGAGACGTCGGACTAGAAATATGGGTCCAATCTGCAGCCTTCTTCACCACGCTTGCTCTCGTGGCGACAACACGTATTTAAATGAGTGTGATGGAATTTTCGACCTAAAATTACTCCCTAAACTGCAAGAAAATTTTTACTCGCCCTATTGTTCCAAATAACTCGCATGTAATTTTTTGTGCCACATGCTGATAGGAATGGTGCTAAGTTTCAATTGGATTGAAAATCAATGAATCGAGTGATTCAAACGTCATTTTAGGGCTAATAATAGTTGATGGTTTTTAATTGGTGGAGCCATACAGTAAAAGTACATGAACACATTGATTTTATTCATTGATGAAGATGTCAGGTGACTCCTTGGTCGGGAGATAAATTTTTTTGGTTCACTAATTTTTCCACAGCATATTGAAACACAACTTACTTGCTAACATTCGTACAGCACTAACAGGTTGATAATATATAGGTGATATTTTCGAATACACAATAAATTAAACCGTTTTTGGATATGGGAGCGATTCCCTACGAAAAATGAACGACGTTTCTGTCAAACTCTTCCATTCCGAAGTCTATAGTGACTTGGCTTGCAGCTATCGGTAGCGTTACGATGAATTGCTGGTAAAGTGGGTCGCGTCTAACCCATCAAAACTGTCAGATTCGTCCCACGAATTTCTCGAGCATATAATCAAGAAAAACTACTTTCGCCATGAGACGCAAATGGTTCCATTCTCGGGAATATTTTCCGTGTTGGTTATCAGTGTCTTTGTAAAGGTAATTCTTGTGGCAACTTAGAAGTAATAAGACATACCCTGGTTGAAATGTTCTATTCTCCGATACCCCTTTCCCCTGATCGTGAAGGTTTCAATCTTTCTCAACCTTGATTTTGGAATTTTTTGCAACTTCGCGTGTTTTTTTAAAAGATTTTTTGATGATGGATGCAAATGGGTGCGATTTCTTACGTGCGATGGCCTCGTTGCATCTTTAATTTACTAAGATCACCTGGATTTTTTACTGCCTGGCTGAATGAGTAAAGAGTAAGACCGCTGTGTGTACTGGGCAAACATGGTCGTCTAGTCTGAGTGTCAGAGACATCCATTAGCACGGTAAGCTTGGTCCGGATTGACAAATACATTAGTGAATAGTGTTTCAGAGCAAACAGTCGCATGAACTCAATATCCCACGAACTTTTAGAATTAACGAAGTAATCCGGCTCATTCGGTATTATCCATTGATCTGAAGAGCTTGTTATAGTCACACAGTGCACTTGGATCTTCTCCATCTTTCGACCAATCGGTGCCTTAGATTTCCTGCTTCCAACAGTCTTTCGACCGCGCATCGCGGATACGTTTAATGTCCTCAGCATTCGAATATTGCATACGCACGCCCACTGATATGCGTTCATTCGTTGCTCAGCTATGCCATCTTGACATCAATTTTTCTTCGAATAATTCTAAGGCCAATTAATTAAAAGACCAGGTAAAGTTTAGGCTCACTACAGCATCCATTTTATTATTACAGTCGACGTTGATTGGGACCTTAGTTTGCATTAGATAATTTGTTTGGTTTGCTGGTTATTTCTCCGAGCACCAGAGCTTAGGACGCCTGTGAGGCCTTTGGCGGGACTGCTCTTGAAATGAGTGTTTTCAAAATAAAAGCCGAAAAACTGAATCTTGCGAAGACAAATGCTCCCTAGGATAGCGTCCTCTTCCCGCCACGGGTTCAAAAAATTTCCAGCAACGCATGTGATATTTTGTTACACAAAAGAACGGGGGTCTCACACCTATGAGGCTAGGTAATAGGCAAAAATCGGATGATGCCAGTCTTCCCTTGGATTGTCGCGCACGACAAGCAACTAGTTTCAATGTCTGCACGTTAGCCTTTCGAGTCGACAGATGACGCCCGGTGGAAAACATTTGTCAGATAAGCACACGTCAAACAAGATGATTAAACTGTTCGAACTCGTGAAACAGCGATGCTGCTTCAATACGTTTGAAGATAACTTCTTTACACATATGCATATAGTGTGCATGCTAGTCAGCTTCCTCGATGACTCTTGGAAACAAACGCAACAAGATCCAGTGCACTTTCATCGTTAGTTGTGAAATGTGGGGAATAACTATGGCTTGAAGAAACTAGGATTGCTTTTCCCCTAAAACAAAACAGCTGAGAGATGACGTTTTTAAGACAGAAGACAAAAACAATTAGGTCTACCATCAGTAAAATCCAGGCTGATAAGCATACCAAAAACAACGAGTAGGCATTTCAAAACAAAAACTGTAGGAGCATTGAGTGACAGGAATAAGTTGGAAGCGGAAACAACGTTTCAAGGCGAATAAGTTGACATTTATGAGTTGCTTCGTGGTAGAAGTTAAGCATAATTCTTGCACAATGAAGAGCATATACAGGAAACTAGTACAAATCCGATATACGTGTTTACATCCCTGGTGAGGAAGATTTAGAGATTCTGAAAGAAACTGGCCAGAATTGCACGCCAGCCAAGCGGCAAAAGACGTTTATGATACCTTGTCCATTCTGAAGCGTCTCTTGAGAAGCCTTATTGTGACCGTATTTTTGCTCGACCTGAATAGCTAAAACCTCTGCTGGCAATATTGCTGGTGAACAATGACATCACGGAGAGATTATCGCTGTGGAATAAGTAAATAGCCGCAAATTTTATGAGATTCCCAACTGAGATAACGTGTCTCGCCAAACAAAGCAAAACGATTTATATGGATTACGAGGCATAGTACTGCAAATATCCAATGCACCAGTGACGAACTCTCCAGGTTCAGGTCCTGCTGATTGTTTTCCTACGTGAATTAGAAGTGACGAAGCTGACAATGGTCTACACCCACTACAATCACCTCTTTCACCGGCTTCATTGGCTACTCAGAAGACGGAGACACGAAACGGAAAGTGAAACCAGTCTACAGTGAAAAGTGAGAAGCTCAAGGCCCGAAAGGACGAAGTCTCAATTTCCAATTGTTGAAAATCTATTCACACTACTAACAACCTAGAAGTAGCTCAGAGGAAGAATAATTTCACGAGACGAGTGAAACTTCCACCATCACTTGAGGAGTCAGTCAAAACGTGACCATGTGATATGGATTCTGTGATTGAAGCACGAATGGCGCTAGATCCTGTCTAAGTGTGGGTTGTCATATTGCTGACCAGCCGCTCGTGGCCAAATGGTTAAGTGTTCAAGCTACCAGCGAGGAGGTCGCGATGAAAGACAGCAATATATGTAAGGAGGACTATTAAAGATTACTTTTATCATCATACTAGCTTCACGTTTCTCATTTGGAAATGGTTTTGGAGGAATTCCTGATAATCAACACCAGCAATCACTTGGTCAAGTTCGTCTTCCGGTGTGGCAGGTAAATAAAAAATCAACAAACTTATTTTTTCACCATGCGGTACTGGATTTTGAGTTAAATTTCGTATAAGTCAACGGAACCACACCTAACTCTTCGATTGCGCGCTCTATGCAAGGCGCAGTTTACGGCTTACTGGCATCTGGTGTGGATTTGCCTGTCAACTTCGGCTGATAGGCTGGAGGCTTGCGCACACTACAGCTAACATGTTAGGTTTGAGCAGAGCCAGATTTATTGATGTCAGCAAGCCAGCGGATCCAACGTCAACTAGAAGGAATAAGATCGACCGGCAAACTGGCACAGGCCTTTTGACCACCACTGCCGGTCTAAGAAATGTAGCATCGCAGTGAAAGCCAGCTCTGCGGGTGTTGTCCGTAAATTCGTTAACTTTCCAGTCTGATAACGCCCTAACCTAAAGCTTCCACCTCATCAAGATGGTCGGGCTTCAGTGCCGTGATGTAACAGAACATCTTGTAATATATTTGCTTATCCGTTGTGGCTATTCGCCAGTGATCCGCAAGCTTCGGATATCCAGAGCCGTCACCTTTAATGTCGAAATGAAAACTGGACCCCGGTTGATTTACAAGCGCTCGATATCAAGATTGTTGACCGAGATTGACCAAATGATTGGCGCATCCAATGCATATCACAATAAACGTTTAGGCTGACATCACAGGACTGCAGTTTGCCACAGTGCTCCCCCCCCCCGTAACTGCGATTCTTTCAATGGATATGATTTCTGTACAGTCCTGGAAGTTTACGAAGAGCTATATGGTGTCAACTCCAGAATGACCGAGTGACCTTGTAACTTGTATACGGAAACCTGACAATATGTAGTGATGCTTGCGGTAGTCGCTTAAAAGAAGCAGTTGACGGCGCTCTATCCAGAATTGCTTAGCAGACCTCTAAGACAGATAACAAGGCATTTATGAAGACCTCCCACTTTCCTTAATAAACGGAACTCACAATGTCACAAGTTGCACACGCCGTGAATATAATGACCTGAGGTCGCCGCAGTATAATTGGTTCCATTTACATATCAGGTGACTTTGGTATTTCTAGTTGACCTCAATGACTGTAGGTGTGAGACCTCAGATTTCAGTCGTGAAAAATGTATCGCCAAGCTATTTACAAAGGACGAGGATTCGAGGAATTTCGTTGTACGCTTCATCGCTCTAAGACTTGAGGACTTTGGCACGTTGGTTGCCAACGAGCATTTAAAAAATGGTTTCCCGATTCGTGCGGCAGCGAGCTTACAGACAAGCTCAATGCAACTGCTGACGGTTTGTAATAAAATCCTTTAGGCGAACACCGTTTGCATACCCTTGAGATTGCCACTGCAAGGACTGTTCCCAGTTTTGAACGACAGAGGCATGTAAATACCATTCCGTCTCAGACGAAACGCTTAGAATTCTTGTGGGTGCGTGAAAATACCAAGCCGTTTGGACACATTGCGCCGGATCCCGAAAGATAATGTGACTGGTGCAACAACTGTTAAGTTGCTTTTTGTTCAACGTCCACTTGGGTTCCTAAAACATCAGGCTAGAGACGGGTATCGGGCAGGGTTTTGTACAAATGACCTAAGCCATTGGCTGATATAAAAGACGACTGCGACCTTAGTAGAAGATTGGCCACATGTCGCTATGCCGTTGTAGATGTCATTTAGATAGACATCTGTTCGATCAAGAGCGGTTGTTTTAGCGTCGAACTAGTGTAAATTAACCAAACGACCAAAGAACAATTGCCAGCTGGGTGTTCTTCTCAATATTCTTATTCCAGTATAACACAGCCAGAAACCGCTTCAAAGGAAGGGAGGTAGAACACACGCTAATGTAATTACGGTGTTGAAATTACCTCAACAAGCAAGTTTTGCGTGAGGTTGAAAAACATTATTTGAACTACGCTGCATCACCATCCTAAAACTTTTCCGAAGACTGTCCAAGACGAGACAAACCTAAATAGGGCAGCTAAGATAAAGCAATATCCTCTGAGATAAAAGTCCCAGGTATATCTTTAAAGGGCTAAACCAAAGAGGAATTACTGCGAGTGCTTTGTGTTGCTCCGCTTCGCTTCACAACAAAGCGCTTAAGCCGTTACTCTGATTAGCAGGCAGACGCTCACAATATATTGTCCGGCACAGAACACATATTGGTTGTTGGTCCCCCTTCGTTGTCTCCGGAGTAGTTAAACTGAATTCAAGAGGGGGGGGGGTTAAACTAGAGAACTTTCGAAATTCCGATTCTAAGGTAGCCATCGGTTAATTCTGCTGCAGAACAGTCTCCACATTATACCATGGATGGACCATGAACTCGGCACACCCGTCTAGAGAGGGATTGTGTACACCGAAATTGAAAGCTCTGAGAAACGACGCGTCACACTGCTGCCCACCCACTCGAGAGAAACTCAGTTTTTTCACTGCAACCTCTCCAAAATATAGATACACCTGCCTCAGCATCATCCAAAAAGTTAAACGTAAACAACCGGAAATTAAGTTTGTTCTGTTTTCAAATCATTACCCACATCGTCATCCTAAGGACGACAGTCTCACCAATGGGATATTGCTGGATAATCTGTTAGCTTCATGACGAGCGGCCCACAAGAAAATGTGGTCCTCCGCCGTAAATAAAAGAACTTGATGAGGGATACGGGTAACTCAGTGATGCGCGAGTACATAGTGCCAGTGCTCACTGTTATGCCATCACGTTCGCATCGACGGATGGTTTGCAACAGGGACGTTCGACACTTTTGCCCGCCAATATTATTCTACCTACATCACCGCCACAGGCTTTCAAAAGTCAGCTCATTCGACTCCATGCATATTGTCTATTAGTGATCAACAATGTACGGAAATCATTCTCTGGCAAACAGTGTCCATTTTTATACAGATATATAAACAACCTACCGATCTAAGAACCTCAGATTTATAAAGTGGGGTTCCTTGACCAAGCAAGTGCAACGATTTTCATTAATTCTTCAAGTGGCTCTCGCAATTGTAAAATATGAACAAACACGTTATTGCAAAACTTTGCAGGACACAGAGACGGTTTCAAAAGTCCTGGAAAGCGAGGAGTTGATTGGTCAGATTGGTCTCTCAGATACAGTGGCCTCTTGCTTGGCCTGTCAACTGTGTGTTACTGAGACGACATATGCGGACTGTGTGGGACTGTGGATTACAACGAGGACTGTGCATTAGCGAAATACACTCATTTGCATACCAACTTGGTATTCACGGGAAACCCAAGTGAATCTCTCGTTTACTCTGTTCTTCTTCTACCTAATGAGCCAGGGCAAAACCAGTCGTGGACTGTCGAAGAGTTTTCAGCAACCTTTTGATTATTGTGTCACGTTTGTACGAAGACTGTACATGTTTCTTCTAAATACATAATGGAAACCTAATCAAGAGTGTGGCTGTGACCTCGTTTGACGTCGGCAATCTTTATCCGATATGGCGGTGTTCAGAACACGTGGCCTACTTGATGACCGGTGTCCACGAAGTGCGTTGATGTCGAATTGGAATTTCTGTGCTGTGTCTCTATACTGAATAATGACAGGCACTTTCTGATAGCTGTCTTTGCTTCCCCGCCAAATGGAGTAAACAACACAGACCAATTATCCTGGAAACCTTGATTATATAAAAGCTTATCGGTAACTAATACCATGATTCGCACCAAATTACGGGTCTGCAGCTGCATGTGACGAGTGCACTGGTGATCTGCTACAGTTTCCCAGTCTTTGAGGTTTGAGGTTTCAACTTCTTCAGTAAGGTGTCCGTCGATCTTAGAGCAGTAACTTGTTTTTCAGTCAGAATTAAAGGGTGTCCAGTGGATTCACACTGAACTACACATTTCACTTGTGCGGATGATCGATCGATTATCGACCTATATAGTTTGAGTATCCATTTTATTTGAAGTAGGAAGCTATCTGCTGGTTTTTGATAACGTATACTGTATTCCGTCTCCAACAAGGTTTCTCTGGACCACTAAACGCGCTCAAGATGCCTTTACAAGCGATGATCAAGCGATGGCCTTCCAACCACAGGACAGTAGATAATATCAGTACATCATCCGTTTCTATTCAACGAATTTGCAAACGGTTTATCCCTGGAAATCGGGTTTTTAGAACCAACTTCTTGTCAGCCTTGTCAGTTGGGTGTGCACTGTGTCCAAAGTAAACATTATTCGCTATCCTTCAGGCAGGCTATACACGGCAAATCCCTCGTACAGACGGAAGATTCATTCGGACATCAAGTGTATCTCCCTTCACGCCAGTTAGTGTGAGCCAGTCAACAGCAAGACTGAATACTCACGAAGCCGTTATGACAGCTGGTCAAAAAGTGAACTGCTTGTGAACTGGCCGTTCACAACACACCCATCTATATCACCATAGCTTAGCTGGACGATCCTTCCTAGCAAACGTACTTCAAGCACTGGGCAGCAGATGCACTGTTTTCAACTGCAGCGGATCAACCAAGACGCATTCAGCAGTGATCATTCTGAACAAACGAAGTGCACACACCGAGTGAGAAATATACTCTTCGTCCAGAGATGACCATGAACCCAGTCATATGCTCTCCTGCCAAGCTGGCAAGTCTGGAAATCTAGTTTTTAGCTACCGGGCTATGTAAACAGTGTCCTCTGGCTTAGCTTTTGGAGCGATGCCATAATCAATCCACTCACTCAGCCAACCGTCAAACTAACGTCAGCGTGGGTCCCATGTGGTTACTCTGCCCAAACTAGGTAAAGTGCGGTCTGCCCAATTACTTTCCCCCACCAGGTTTTCAATGCACCGATTATATTACAACCATTCATTCATTCATTCATTCAACACCTTTATGTCTTGTTCTGATGCTTCCTTTCCATTTTTTTCCAGGTCGCCGTAGTTCAAACTTGCTAGCAGCTCAAAATTGTTGCAATCTTGGATAACAATCGGAAACTTTTGTCTGAGTGGCAACTACTTCCTGTGTTGTTTCCTTAAACGTCATTCCTTATCGGAGGCATCTTGTAAAACTACTTAGGTTCACCAAGAGCATTTCAACACGAGGCTCACTGCATGTTCTTACGTTGTTTAGTGAGTACCGTCTCTGCTCTCGTAAATAGTTAGAAAGTATGTCTCGACTAATAATCGATATTCACTGGGACGATTGGTAAAGAATCAGCTGGACGTTTGACCAGTGTTTGCTTGGAACCAGTCAGAAGTACATGTTTAGATCACAAACTGCGTGGCCATACCAAACATTTGCTTTGTTTTTATTCATCAAGAAAACGAAGTATCGTCTGGTTGATGAGGATTAAGGAAAGTATACCTAACAGAACGTGGAAGTACGAAGACATGGGCCACTAAAACTGCCGAATTTGTCTTGAGTTAGCTCTCTGAGCTAACCACTGATTGATATATTCCATAGGGAATCCATCCTGAAACTGAAGCCAATCTATGCTGAAAAGCCGAAAAGCACTGTTCAGCTGTTCCATCCTTATTGGGCACGTGACCGAAAGGTTACTTGTTCAGCCTACTAGTCGGGACCTGGCGGGCTGGAGATTCACTTCAGTTTCATGACATGCGCATTGCTGATGATTCTCAGTAAGAATGAAACAGCTGCACAGTGCTTCGCATCCAACCAGCATAGACTGGCTTTGCTGACGAAATCTCAAGTGAAAATCCCCGAATCTCCCCAGCCTACTAGCAACACGTTCCATATTACGTTCAGCCCCATGTGTGATTTTTTGAGACCAGATATACTATTGTATCCCGGTTGGTTTGTTTGGGCAACTCCCCACCGAACGATTTCATCAAGATGGTATGATATTTTGACATAAGGCCGGTGACCATTCGAGCACGACTCGTAAATCAAGTTTCTCGGTGTTCCGTATTAAAACTGCTTATCCTGTCAGAGTTATCTATTGATCACCCGAGCCTTATTCATTGCTGGCTTAACTTTAACCAATAAGGCACGATGAGACTTGAGACTGATGCGACAAGCAGCTTTGGACGCGCAATTACACTTCACGTGAAATGTCACGGATGGTAAATCAGCGAGCACGCAGCGAACCTCTGACCGAAATCGGACCAAATAATGGTGTCTTTTTTTCAACGGGGATAGTCCTAATCTGCGGGAGCAGCTGACAAGAAATGTTCCTGATCCCCGTTCTGCACAGTTCAACGGTTTAGGTTGCTTGAATCCAGTGAATGTTTCAGAACTCAGCCCAGACTGACCAATCCCACGAAAATGGTGCTTGGCAGTTTTTCTGGAAGATGTTCATCATCGGTAATTTGTCCAGAAACCATGCGTCCGAAAGATAAAATGACTCGATGATCTTTCATAAGCTAACATCAGAAAGGTATCAGCAGTGAAAATTTCTACTCGAGCAAGATCATACAAAAGCCGTTTTGAGTTTGTGAATCAATTAAATTTTGCTACGGAGAAACACCGACTTTTACAACACACTTTTCAGTTGTTATAAAACATTTATCGTGGTGGCGTTGCAAGTGAAATAGAGCCTCGCTTGTCCGCTTAATGCCGTTGCTTAATGTAACGAACCTAATTCAAGCTTGAAGACACATAAGCGAAAATAGGAGGACCTACTCTCTTTGGTGTTGGGAAGTCTCGCGTACCAGTCTGTAAAGTGAGAAGAAACGAGCGAGGGACAAACCTTGTCATTTTAGCTACTAAAAACCGCAGATACCACGTGTTTGGTGACAAAGCTTCTAATAAACCGAAACCTGAACACGCTCCAGAGGGAAAATGGGTAATTCATGGAGCAACACTGAAATAAAAACTGAGGTCAGAGTTCGATCCAATAATGACGTGGCTACGCTGTAGGAGACAAATTAAAAATTTGGGTCTTTTTAACACTGGTAATTGGTTCCTGAAGCTTGATTACAGGGATTTCAGTATCAAAGGGAAAAGAGTAATTCTAGTATACAAAACAGTTGATACTTCGTTGGCTATTAAACTAGATGATGCAAATTTTCCAAGCTGACAATACACAGCACACAGTGCAGTTCGTCAAATAACTTGATGGGTACGGTTCGTTTTTTTTATTGACTTGTGACATGTGGATATCCTCGGATTGCGGAACATTCCGTAAGAAGTTCCACGCGAATTCAACACTTACAGTTTTACGATGACGACACTACACGCTTAGTACAGGTAACGTCTACGCACAAAAGCCCATCAGGTGACTTTTCTTGAAAGGAAAGCGGTGGAATACTCCTTTGCCTATTTCACTGTCACCTACTGAAGGCCGGATGCCTTATCTCATTTCTCCTGTCAGTTGAGCAACCGAACAAGACCACGAATTGTCACTTGGCCGAAAACGGTTGATACTACCTGACCGGACTTGAGGACCGCATGCATGAACTCCTACCTAAAAATGCTTGTGGATGCGTTCATTTTTTAGAATATTTCATGCTTGGCCTAATCTGCTTCGGTTTACATAAGTAGTCACCCTCCCCCACCATCGGCGGTAGGTTAATTAAACCAGTTGTCTGCAAAAGGTAGGAGACTGTCTCCGAGTGGATTTTTCACTCTTCAGTCTCCAGAACTCACTGTGATGAGAATTTCTCAAGGGTTGTGGCGGAGAATGTTCTCAAGTTGTTGAATCATACCTCCTATGTGCCGGTCGAAAACGCATCATTGGGCAAAGTCGGTGCCAGGAATCCAGCTCTCCGACTGATCATATGCAAACCTTTGTAAAGGATCACGGTCACATGTGATTCTCGCTGTCCTCATTTGCCTGCTTCCGACAGAGCTAGAAATTAAAACTATGCAAAGTAATTTGCATGTATCCAGTTGTGCTAGTTGCCAGTATAGGAGTTTGTTCAAAACAAAAATCAATAATTGGCTCCAAAAAGTAACGCACCCAGTGTTTCTGGTACATCTTCTGTACAGGCAAACACGAACAAAAATGCTGTGAAGTTTAGTGGGTGCATTACCAAATAGTGTTAAATTCGTAGATACGGAAACAAAGTACTATAACACAAAATCTACTCAAAACTAGAACACCATAATGGCTGGCTGGAGAAGAGTAGACCCTCGAAAACATCTTGACCTCCAGACAAAAATGTCAACAGAAACAATGTTTTCTGCGTCCACCAGCTAAGTTCAGAAGCAGTCAAGTAATTAATTAAACAGCCGTAACACACTACTCACGAGGTGGCTAAAAACTGTGCTATCGAAACCAAATCCGGGTGCAAATGAGAGTATTGGTCCAGAAGTACATTGCCCGTTTTGACGTTGTGACAATGTGAAGCATAGTAATCCCAGCCTGGTCTAAACTTGTTTAATCGATCACAACTCGGTAGTTTTGGTTTTTATCCACGCTACTGATTTGCTTCAGTGGTTGATTCAAGCACAGGGCCACACATAAATATATGACCGCGAATCAGCAAAGTTTGCCACGGACACAAAATGTCGTGTGCTTTTGCGAAGATTCAATTATCATGAACTATGCAAGTCAGGCCCAGTGATCACCAGGTCATGCCGCACACTGACTTCTTACTCGTTTTTGTTCAAACCGTCTAAAACCCATGAGTTAGGCACTAGAATCCAACACCTTTCTCTCATTTTCCACAACCCTGGGAAAACGGAAAAAATTGATCACAAATAATGATGGGTCAGATCCTGGTTGAAGCGGCAAATGTCAACGATAATTTCTTAACACTTGGAGATTTCGCATGAATTGAAAAAACAGCAGATAATCTGTGGCAGAGGAATATTTTTAGACTAAAAGCGATTCTCAGTGTGCCTTAAACTTCTAAAAATCTCACAGAATGAAGGGATGTTATTGCCTAATATCTCAGCAAATTCCTCCCTTTAAAAGGGTGTTTGTGGTTATGGAGCTTTACCACAAAGTTTTATACTACTTGAGTAGTTTTCGGATAGCTAATCTGACACATACGGCTTATGGTGTATCAAACGTAGAAAAATTTGATCGATCAGGTGATTTTGTACAAAAGAGTTTAGTAGGTTGACGAACGCTGATGGGACCGCTTAAGCTGACAACATGTATGGTTCGATTTCATTGAGTCAATATGTGACCAGCTAGTTGGTAAAGGTAACGCGAAGGGAAATTTTGTGAGGTGGGCCTGTTCATCACGAGGATTCCTATCTGTGCCTTAGAGGAGTACACCCAATCACTGTGCACCGTACAGCAGAATGTTTTTCCCTACAACGAAACGAATGAAGTGCATCGCAATTAGTTTACAGAATAGTCGACTTCAATATCATCGGAATATCTGATACACCGGACGTACAGGAACGAGAGACACAACTAACCCCGCCAATGGCAGGGTCGCCTACCTTGTAAACCTGGTCAAATATCCTGAGATTAGTGGTACAGGTTTTTCGCCATTAAGAACAATTATCACGGAAGACGAATAAACTCTGCCGTTCCACTTATTTTACTAGAACCAGTTTAGATGGACCATTCTGCACGAGAGATCTCCGGACCAAAAAGAAACTCATGCAAGTCCTGAATATGATTAGCGGTTTTCATCAGTCATTTAACCACAACAAACGTCGTTCTAGTAGACCATAACTGCCTTATTTTTCAACCAACAAACAACCAACACAATGTTGGGAAAGAATCTCTGCCAGGCCCGCTTTTACTCGACCGAGCAAAATCGGTACCACTCAACACAGCGTTTCACTCGAAACTGAGCTTCTCCACTGATACCAGGGGAAATCTGAGTTTACTTATAACAGATTCCAAGTAGACGTCATTCACAGTGCACCAGCACTGAGTGTGTACCAGCCCACTCAACGTTCTTTTAATCTGACGCTCACAGACCACACAGTAAAACCGAGGACCACACAGAGCATCACCTCAAAAAAGCAATATCCTGTAGCATTGTTCTTCTGCTGAAATGTTCCAAGTCCGAAGATGGCTGTAGCTGGAACAGTATTCTGTATTGTCGGTCGCTGTAAGTTTGTGTGAACTCATCATCACTTTGGTTTGCACATCTAACTTCTCTGACAAGAGGAAGCAAATTTTTCGGGTGAAACAATTGTTTCGTGGAAACATCAAATCATCGTATTCAACAGTTCATAGCCAAAATTGGCAAAATAGGCGAAGAAGTCAACGTATGGGAGTGGAAACAACACGTTCTCATTTATGCTTCACGGAAGACGAACACTTTTGAACGGCACACTGGTCAGATTGATGGCCATTCGCCCGCATAAGGATCGAGTTCCGCACAGCATACATAAAACACGGTGAATGACTCACTTTTGGTCTGATGTTGAGAAAAGAAGCGAAACGTGCTTGTTCATTAACTGGACATCGGTGAATAACCAGAATTACGGAACCTGGCCATTTAAAGTAGGGCACGTTCAAGGAATGCTTCAGTTGAAGTGGGTACCACGAATACGGCCCTCTTAAAATTCACCGGGAAGACCGATTGGTATAACAATCGTATTTGTCAGGAGTTGAACGAAAAGTGGTTACTTTCGGAGCTGTATGTTCCCTGATGTCTCAAAGCCAATTATTCTGCATCGACGGAGCCATCCATTTCCCTGCGGGAACACAAACCTTGTTCTTAATAATTCAGCCATTATTTAAGCGGATTTTCTCAGTCCATTGTATACCGTTCAAGGTCATATAGTGTGTAAGAGAAAAACAGCATCACTCACCGACTCCACCCACTCTTGAATAAATTTAGGTTCATGTTGCACAAAATATCTCTCCTTTTCACATGCTACCTAAGAGAATTCAGTATATCTCATATGAGAATGCAATGGGTTCATCAATTAAACAAGTGAAGTGGGAGATGCCTCGAGAAAGAAGTACCCCCGGGGATCTGAGATATTTTCATCACCAGGCTCTTTAAACACAGTAGCCGAGTGATAAAGAGCCTTTAGTCGCTTTGAGTTCGTTGAATAATTATCCGTTACTATGGTTTTGTGTCCCCGCTGAACCGGATTTCCCAATATGTTGTCGAAACGGGACCCCGTGCGTTCTTATTGTTAACCTACAATTAACTGAGCCCATTGCTTGGAACACACAAATTAAGCCAGCCGAATAAGTACTTATCACCCCCATGTATACAGTCGGTGTTCTTCTGGTGCTCACGCAAACACCACATCCTACTGTATTCAACCCGCAGGACCCTCAACCGAATTCACATAATACCCCTGATCTTCGGCAGTTCGCCAATGTGCTTTGTCACTTGAGGTTTGCCCTCATAGTTTAAGTAGAAACCTTTCTCTAACTCGTCGAAGAATCAGTATAGATTGAAAGCCTTAGTAAAACAGGAGAACTGCAATGTACAACCTTTTGCCGACGTTACCTGCGAACTGTGTGAAACGAAGTGAACTGTGGGTCCAAATGCCCAGCTAAATGTGTTCCACTCAACAAAGTGTGGAAAATTGTGACCAGTTTATGAATGCGCGTGGAACAAACATACTGGTGCCGGATAAATAGCAACAGGGACAGTGCGTAATTCACTAATAGTAACGGCCCTTTATGCAAACTCCATCACATTTATACCGAGTTGAATTGAACTGCAGTGGAAACCAAAATTATCGCTGAGGCCTGGAGGAGTTGTCTAGAAGCACTGCGTCCGGTATATCACCAAAACGTCATATTCAGCCTGAACGGACACACTTTGATTTCTTATCTGGGAGTGTTTTACCTTGAAACAGCACCTATGACTCTTCCTGTGTGTTATTTAGCACCTCTGGTTCGTCTCGCTTTGAGTTGTTGTAATGCGTCTAATACTTGGCGCCATAGTACAACTCATGTCTTTGAGTTTCCGCAATTAATCAGTGGATGAATCAACGGGAAAAACGGGATTGCATATACCGAGAGGGTCTTGAAAACGGATGTCTTCAAGGTTAACTTTGGATGTCCGCCAAAGATGAAATACCATATACGATGAGTGCATGTAGCACATTGTTCAAGAAACAGCCAATCGCCTGTGATACTGATCGTCCATTTCATCTGACAAATCTTTAACCGACAAGCAACTTTAAGCGAAATAATTTGACCCTAGAACGTACTAAACTAAAACAGGCATTGTGTAGACGACCTGCTGCCTGAACGTATTTGGAACTGATGATACCCTGTGCTAAGTGCAATTTCATTAGTGAACTGGTCTCAAACATGCTTCGATCTACCTGATTTTCCGTCAGTAATTGACTGAACTAGACACTCAGGTTAATTTCATTAATTCGGCGTTCACCAAATTTAGCTAGGCTAAAATTAACGACGCAAATTATAATGTCATTTCAAGTTGGAGAAACCCGAAAAGGTCGACGGAAAAGTTAACACTTTTAGTAGAAAAGGAATCCAACTTCCATCATTTTGTTCAGTAGCCATGGCCAAACAAAGTCCAAAACTGGATAATTGTGAGTGAGGCTAAATCCCTGATTGCCATGATTCACCGAAATGCATGTTTTACGAGTGATTTTCGGTGGTACTTTGTACATTTTCTTAATTTGTTGTTAAGCGACAATGACTGAC
>SJOL01012104.1:1376122-1388875 GCA_004794785.1 Opisthorchis felineus | reverse complement strand
GCCATGGGTAAATGATTTGACGTGACGACGAACACCGGCGTTCCCCGATACTGCTGGCGTCTCTGATGATGAGGGTGTCGGTATCCCTACGTGGTTTCAATTTTCTTCCGAGGAGGTCGCTTTCGAAGCGTCATGTAGTTGATTTCATCTGCGTAATTAGCCGTTTGGTTAGATCATCAAGAGTAGTACAAGAAATTAACTATGTGTGAGCCTACCTGGGAAATTCGGTAAATTCCACATCGAACATGGGTAGGGGGTTTGTTACAGAAGGAGCGGTAGCGGAGTATCGAGCCCCAACATTCGTAGCTAATGGTTTCAGCCGTCGCTGGCGGTTTTGAGACTGGGCGTTAACCCGGGAAATCCATAAAAGGGCGCCGCTGGTTTCTGTCTGTAGATGCTGGTTTGGACTTGTCTCGGTTATCGTCTATCTGGCAACGCTGCGAAATTCAAGTGAATCAAATCTGTCTTTTTGTCTGTTTGAAAAATCCATAGGGCGGCCTGAAGATACTTTGCGACGTGCAAAGCTGCTGCCCCCTTCGTCTTATTTGGGGTTACACCATACCGAGTCCACTCCGTCAGCCAAGCATAATACACACACTCCCCGCCCTGCTTTCGGG
This sequence comes from Opisthorchis felineus, assembly GCA_004794785.1. Classification (NCBI taxonomy): domain Eukaryota; kingdom Metazoa; phylum Platyhelminthes; class Trematoda; order Opisthorchiida; family Opisthorchiidae; genus Opisthorchis; species Opisthorchis felineus. The sequence continues at coordinate 1,388,258 of SJOL01012104.1, read as the reverse complement.
AGGGAAAATAAATAATAATAATAATAATAATAATAATAAATTATTAAATAATTATTAAATAAATAATTAGCAGTGGTCATTTAGACTAGTCCCTGCAGCACATCCAATCCGACAGTGAGCCTGTTTTCAAAATGGTGTATCAACTTATTCCAGCTAACCATTTAGTAGGCCTAAATTACAGTTTACGCAAAGTTTGCGATTGCAGATGCGCATTCGTAAAAGTGAACACAGCATTGCTGGAAAGTCTATCTTTTAGCCTTGCAGAATGTTATCTAGAAAGCCGCGGATTAAACATGCATCGTAAGCACCGTAATTTTTAGTTTTTTTGTCTCAGCCACGCACGAACCAACAACCGGCTCTCATGGAAGGCAGTTTTTATGCACAAAGGGACTGTTAAATTCACCTTTTATCCAATGAAAAGTTCTAGACGATATTTGTTCTCCTTTTGTTTCACGTGCCTTGATATAGGCTGCATTTTGTTTGTCGGTACTTTGCAGTAACCTGGAATGTGACACGGGGCAAGGAGGTAAACCTGATAAAACAGATTCGACTGAAGGTGAATCTGGATGTGTACTTGCCTGTAATGTCCTAACGTACTAATGGTGTTTGTTATATCAGTCAAAACAGGTCATCCCGAAGAGTGAAGCTAGTCCAAAAAACTAACGAGACGCACCCTTACGGATTGGTAATTTACACGCGGTCCTCCTCAATATTTCGTGGAGAGAGAAGTTTATCCTCAAAATTTATCTTCTGAAGCAGAAATGGTGATTGCCTACTCTCTTTTGATGACTCTCCAAAGGGTTTGCTTCTACTCAGATGGGGGCCCTGTTACGGTATTGTTTTATACAATGCCTCATGCAACTATACCCACAAACTTGACTTAAAACACGATATTCCCTCCGGAGGAAGCATTTTCAATTAACTCAGAGCTGTCTTCTGAGCGAGAAGGATTACTACTCAGAAGTGTATCAAGTAGTTTTTGGACCTGAGTAATAACTGCTCCTTTTTGTATCCGGATGTTTCTGCCTGCATGGCCGAACATTTCGATACGTCCAAATTGAATGCACTGGGTGCCACGTTCATCTTCGTATTTTTGTCGCGCGGATGTAGATTGCAGTGGAATGGAGGACGCCGTAGTCAGGGGAGCCTGTAACCAACTCAATTCCTGCGCGAAACATCACATGCCTGGAAGCTAACTGAAATGGTTTCTGGATAAACGATTGGAGCACATTAGGAAGTTCTTCCATGTAAGTCAAAGTGAGGAGTGATCCTAAGACGGAGTCTTGGGGAACTCTAGTGGAGACCAGCGCAGAAGATTAGGCTGATCCACCTCTCAATTACAAAGGTCTACTTGAAAGGAAGGCCTTAATCCAGTGCAGAATTTCTCGTTGAATTTCATCCGCCTCGAGTATGTGGAGCGGTGTAACATGTATAACTGGGTAAATTCTTTTGTGAAGGCACAGAACATTTCATCCAGCGCAATGGCATTTGACACACCACAAGAGAGTGCAGGAGTGGTGTCTGGAAGAGTGCTGGCTTGGAAGAGTCGTGTTTAGGTATAAAGCCAAGCCACCTGTTCAGTCGCGTTTCGAGACAGCGAAGAAAATCAAGTAGCCAACAACCGAGATTTCAACACCAGGGCTATCTGGTATGAGCCAGATCAGGGCCATCAAGGTACATCTGTGAGAATCTGGAGGATGGCTTTGTGACTTGTGTGGTGTTTTGTACATTTCTTTTGCTTTCATTATAACGTTACGTATTTCATCAATTCCATAAACGTTTTTGTTTGAATACGCAAAACCACAAAAACGTGCATTTGTACAATTTACATACAATACAGGCGTGGTCACATGCTCCGACTTTCTCTTCTCATTTCGCTCGCGCTTACAGCGGTCATTCGCGAGCTTCATGTGCTAACTCTGGTATCAAAACATTTTAGACTGTCTCCGGAGTTTATTGTATGTGAGAGCTGCCCGAAAGAATACCCCTGGACATCCACGATCGGATTATTATTTATTCACTGACCTGGGCCAACGACGAACTATTTTAAAGAGAACAATTCTTAGTGAGTCTGTTTCATTTGACCCTTTTTATTATTGTGTACTCAATTTAGAGTGATTATATTTATTTCTTTGCCGCATACTCCGGGTAAAGTAGCTTTTTGGGTACACAGACCACTACACTTGTATCGGACCACCAAGAGGTATTGCTTTTAGTGACAAACCCAAGATACCCATTTCCGTAACCTGTAATATAATGCAATATAACCTGGATTAAGTTAGCAGCCCCTTATATTTGGCAAGGTTTGTATAGTTCATTCGATTGCGGTTGCTTCTGTCTTGTGTCTGCGCTGACTCCTATCTCGTCCGCCAGGCACATTACGGTCGAATCCGTGGCTTCGGCCTCCAGGGTCAAAAGTGACGATTGCAGTCGTAATCCGTCAAACCTCTCTTCGCGGAGAAGAGCTGGAGGCTGGTAGTTCCGCATTTTCAGGAGGATCAACCGCGACTAACTTTCCCACGGCTGCATCAAGATTAGTTTCATTCAGGATGGCTGACCAACGGTTGTGGCACTTTTAATGATCATTTTATTTGACTCTTATTGCGTACAAAGTCATTCCCCTTTTTGATGTCTCCATTGTGTACGTATACAGCCTTTCTTGTTTTGACCTTAACGCAAACTGCCCTTTCACCTTGTCATCGTGCGCGTTGATTAAATCAACCCATGGCTTTCGCTATCTTGTGGCCACACTGTCTCAAGTCGGTGTGGACTTTGGGATCCCGTTAGGAACTAGCAGTTTCCAAACCGGTGTATAGAAATCGGCACAGTCCCACTATTTGAGGTTTGTACAACTCTATCATTTCATCATTGTATTCATTGTACCACATTTTTTGATAAACCTGCATTTGAACGATTTAACTTTTGGGATTGTGAGCGTAACTCAACGTGGCCACACTGACTGCTAAAAAACAATCTATGTTACTCACATCTAATACTCGAATCTCAAGTATCCGTGGATACCGGACGTTCACCCAAAATGGAATTTCGGAACTTTGGAACCAATGTGACCAGAACATCAAGTGGCAGCCTACTTCAAACTTTGTCGAAACCAGAACCTGATAACTTGAAGAACGATATTTCGGATAACATTGTTTACCGCAGCATTTGTGTTTATCAGCCTCCTTCGTCTTGTTGACACTCTTTTCCTAGCCCCAGCATAGCTGGTAGTGTAATGTCCTGCAGGCACATGGGTAGAGATTGTCAAAATTGGGTTGGAGAAGAAGATACTGGAGGAGAATATCGCGACAGAGGTAAAAATGCTAGAGATTAAAAGGCGAAGGTTAGCGTCTCGGAAGCAGATGCTCTTGTTTTGTGATTCCTTTGATGGAGAGCGGTCTATATCAGGTGACTTTGAACGTGGGTTTTCATCCAGTCGACTGGAGATCGGGAAGTCTATTGCAAAAGTCAACCTAAAGAAAGCAGAACACGCACAGCCATCTACGAACATGCGTAGAAAATACGCCGCCGTCAGAACTCAAACCACGGTGCACAAAATGGACGGCCCGCATGTTCACCACTATACCACAGCGCTAGGTGTCAGTCTGCCGAAAATAGCAACAGATAAGTCTAACGGGAATCCGATGGAATTCTGGAAGCTCACGAAAGCATTTCAGGTGAGTGTGTCTGATCGGCTGCTTGACGAGAGCGACAAGTTAATGTACCTTCTCCTTTATTTCTGTGAGGAATCTGAAGAATCTATCGAACACTGCGTGTTCCTTTCTGGTAAAGCAGCCTATCAAAGAGCCACGGATGTCCTCGGGATGCAGTTCGGCAGGCCACACGACATAGCACAGTCGTTCATGAACGAAATATTGGTTGCTGAGTCCATTGCTCCCGGAGACGTCGATAAATTGCGAAGACTGGTCAGGAAAATGGAATTAAGACAGATGCGTTATACGGCAGACTCAAACTGCTCAACGAATCTCAAGCGTACAGTAGAACGTCTATTTCGGCATTTAAAACAAAGGTAGGTTGAGGCGGCAGACGAAATATTGCATTCGGGTTCAGGGCCGAAACTTGAACACCTAGTGTCCTTCCTTGACAGAAGTGTCTCCGTTGCTTAGAACTGCAACGGCGTTAATGCCAGCCCAAGAAGATATGCCAATCAAGTAGACAAAATAGTCTTGGGATGCCCACCCAGAAAAGCCCGCATCAGTGCCGTGGCTAAGAAAGCAGGTATAGCTTGCCCTCACTATTCACAGGTTCATAACCTCTAAGACTGTGAAATGTTTGCTACCGTCCCTCAGGCCAAGAAGCCGGATATACTGAAATGCTCCAAGTTATGCTTTGGCTTCCTGGAACCTAACCATAGAGCATTTGAATACCACTCCCCACACGTTGCGAATTGCAACCAATGACATCACTGTCTGCTTCATGACACAAAGTGGATGGTGAAGAAGACTACGAAAGATGCCAACGTCAACTCAGCGGTAGGTGGGGGTCCCAGCAACTACCTGGGTTTGTCGCGGTTCAGTTGGTTGGACCAAAGGGCACTGTATTAATTCATGCTCCGTTGGACAACGGTTTCTGTACCCCCCCCCCTACTGGGAGCCGACGTAACAAAATAGCTTTGATAGAATGAGAAGCAACGCGGTAAATGGTTCCGACATCAAGGATAAAATGACAGTCTATGCTTGACGGGTTTGTTGTGAACATCGACTGTGCCTACACTATCGGATCACTTCCCACCAAAAAGCTTCAATACCGGATGGTTTGCTGCTAAGGAAATGGATGCACCTCACGGACGTTCATCCCTGCACGAATTCCTGTAAATGACGTCTCGATTTTCATGGGAACTAATGTCTTAGAGGCCCATTGGGTTATGGAGCAACGTCTGGGTATTTTGAAGCATCCCTACGCATATATAACGGCCTTGGGATGGGCAACGCTCAGACCAGCCGCCCTGCAGGACCCAAACGAATATCAGTGAACGGCCTCAGTACGGAGCCCAGCGTTGAGGAGCACATACTGAGAATGTTTGGATCGGGTTTCAAGGAAAGTAAGGGTACAGATAAATCACTGTCCCTAAAGAAACCAAGGAGACTATAAAAGCCACCAAGCGGTCTGTTAGCATGATGGATGGCCACTATCAGCTGCCGCTGCCTTGGTAGGTTGACTGGAAGAACCCACCTGGTAACTTGTATGTAGCAAAGATACGCTTCAACTATTTGAAAGATCGCTTGCTAAAGGATTATAGCCTCTTTAGACACAATGCCGAGACGTGATCTACTTACGAAAGAAAATGGCATGTAAGTCGAGCGCTAGTTAGTCAAACAGAAGGCTTATGCTTCATTCCACACCATCCCGTCGTCAAACATCGAAGTTTTCGACTGCGCTGTGAATAGTCAAAGTGATTCCCTTATTGACTGCTTATTTTCCGGTCCTGACTTTACTAATGATATCACTGGCGTTTTACTTCGTTTCTGACTCCATAAAATTGCTTTGTCTGCAGATATAGGAGAGGTGTTTCTACAAGTGCGCCTACCGCCAGAGGATAGATCAACGTTCACTTTTCTGTGATATGCTCTCGGCGATCTAAAAAATCATCTTAACGTGCACCTTTTTGGAGCCACTTCTCTATTTTGCGTTGCTTCCGCTCCACGTAGGGTTGCTGATGACAACAGAAATGTCTTCGACGAAAGAACAGTTTCTTCAGTAAAGGAAGAATCAGAAGATTGCCTTGTATCAGTGAAATCTATCGATATAGCCAAAAAACTAGTTTGTGAAATCAGTTCGATGTTGAACCTGGGCGGATTTTGTTTGCATAAGTGGGTAAGCAACGATCCGTAAGTTTTAAATATCATCCCTATCGGCGGGCAAGCATCCACGCTACTTGGCCTCGACATTTCAGATTCAAGTTTGCACAAGTCATTGGGTCTGTGCTGGTCTATCAAAACTGACTACCTTCCATTCAAGGTCAATTTGCCAGCACGCAGCAACCAAAAGTTGCATGCTTTCTTGTGTTGCCTCACTTTACGACCCCCGGATTCGTGGCCCCAAACGATCAGTACAATGACTATGCGAGGAGAAATGTGATTAGGCAGAACGCATTGGTACAGCAACGGAGGCTTTGTGGGAGTGTTGGCAGCCCGACATACAAATAGTTCAGGCGTTGGAAATATCACGGTGCATCATGCATATTTGGCTTGGTGTACCTCGTACTGAATTGCATATCTCCGATGCCTCAGATGTTGGTTACTGAGCCGTTGTTTATGTACGTCGTATACGCACATCCGGGATAGTACGCTGTAAATTTCTGATCGACGAATCCCGTGTTTCCTCTATAAAGCCAGTTACCATATTGCAACTGGAACTGCAAGCTGCCATCTTGTCCATAAGGTTAAAGAGACATATCCTGGGGGTACTGAATTCGAAAATAAGCAGCGCTTGCCTTTGGAACGATGCTATGATCGTGCTTCATTATATCCATAAATGAAAGTTTAGACATATGACTTTCGTTGCTAATAGGACAGAATTCATTCACGTGGAGGCCTGTACTAACGCAAGACAATCCAGCAAATCACGCATCAAGGAGAGTCGCCGTTAGCTTCATGGACGTTCTAGAAGTTTCTTTGCATGGTCCAGCCTTTTTGCAAAGCCCAGAGCACATGTGGTCGAAACTGAATGTTAAATGCCTTGCAGACGACATACCAGGCCTACAAGTCACGGGTTCCAACGTTCTGAACATTACTGTCTTGGAAGAGCTAGTGGTTGACATACTGCTCTCTTATTATTCTTCAAGGAATAGGCTGAAACGACTATGAATAACGTGATTCAACTTGCATCTCCGCGTAAAGTCAAACAAAGAAGAGAAGTTTGCGGACTCGCTGAGCGCTCCGCAGCTTGAATTGAGGGTAGCAGAATATTCGATATTGTAGTACGTACACCGGCACGCCTTTCAGCAGTTATGTAATTCCCTCACACATCCCGATGAAACCCAGAATTTGAGGTTGGCTAACTGGTTACGTGGATTCTCTCCAGTACTTCTTGAAGGACTGCTAGGTATCGGAGGAAGGCTGCAAAACAGTGGTTTGTTTCAATCCCGCAGACATCCCATCATACTTCCTAGTCGACATTCTGTGACATGTTGCTTGATTAGACACCACCATGAGTTGGAAGGACATACGGGCACGTGGCATGTTCTAGCTTTTATGCGTCAGAAATTTTTAGTTTTCAGGGGGGCAACCTCAGTTAAAGGGCCTGTGCGTAGACGTTTATCTAAGGCAAAGTCGATGAAGCCAGCGGAAAAGTTGATGGCATCCTTACCAGCTTGCAGAGTTAAACTTGATTACGCTATAGTGGCCGCCATTATGGACTACTTCGGTCCCTTTTTTGTACGAGTCGGACAACTCCCGAGGAAGTGATACAGATATATCTTCTCCTGTTTGAAGAATTGTGCAATTCACATCCTTATTCCTTATTGATTGACTCTGTTCTTATGGCACTTTCCTATTTTGTTGATCGTCGTGGTTCACTAAACGAAATGTACAGCGACCAAGGAAATAACTTCGATGGATTCAAACTGGAACTTCGGTAATTTCTGAAATTGCCTAATTGCGATCCCGTTAATGAGGAAGCTAGCCCAAGAAGTCGAGTGGCACTTCAATCCAGCCGATACAGTCAACGTAGGGGAGAATAGATCGTCAGATGCGGTCTGTCTGCCAGGTGCTGAGTGCGGTTTCCCGCGAGCAAGTGCCGACTGACGAAACTTTGTCTAATTTTCTGACTGACGTGCAGCGTATTTTTAATAATCGTCCACTTGCACCTCCGTACGATGATCCAGACACACTAGACGTATTGACCCCGAGTCATTTGTTATAATTGCGAGGACAGCTTGATTTGTCAGCTGCTGTAACCAAAATGACAGATATACCCGATACACTTTTGGGTGGATGTTTGAAGGAGTACATTCCGCCTTCACAGTTCCGACATAAGTGGATGAGAGACCGCCGAGATTTTTGAGTAGGACACTGTATTATTCAGTGGCGAAAATCCAAGTCGTGGACGTTAGGAAAAAGGCATCATAGCGGAGGCCAACCCCGGGACGGTCATATTAGGGAAGTTCTAGTATGCTCTGCATCTGTTAAGGTTGAGTGCAATATACGTCGCATCTGTCTGCTGGGAGGAGTAGAAGACAACCAAATGTTCACCCACCCTAGGCGCATGATCCGAATTGAGGGAGACGTTTGTTGCTGAAGCAATTGTACTATCGTTAGTGGTCTGCTTCTTGTATGCGGTGGATTGAGTTAGTAGATCAGGGAAAGCCATGCTGGATTTGGGGGGCGGTGTTGATTCTTTCCTTCGACTCTAATTGTGTATAACGTCATTCCCCGTTTTGTTATTTCCGTTTTGCGCGTATACCGCCTTTGTTGTTTTGACTTGAATGTAAACTGCTCTCTGACTTTGTCATCGAACGCGTTGTTTAAATCAACACGTGGGTTTCGCTATCTTGTGGCCACCTTGCGTAAAATCGGTGTGAACTTTGGGATCCAGTTAGGAATTAGCACCTCCTAAACCGGTTTATAGGATTCCGCGTAGTCCCACGACTTGAGGTTTGTACAATGCTGTTATTTTATCATTGTATTCATAGTACCGCATTTGTTTGAGCAATTTGACTTTTGTGATTACGAGTGTAACTCACCGTGGCCACACTTCATCTTTGACGTCGAACTTTGAGTTCGTGGTTCCTCAGTTAGTTTATTTCTCTGCATGTTCATGTGCGAATGGCCCAAGCATTATTGAGGCCTGTGACGTGTTCGTGCACTTCATTTCTGTGCAGTTTTTGTCCGCTTATGTACTTGTTCCGTGGTTTAATGGCTTCTTTCAACGGAAGCGTCGATGCTGTCGGTAGTCAGACGAGCATTTGGTTTCATTATTGACAGGCACTCTGTTATCCGTAAAATGCATAGCACCTTTGATGTAGGAACGAGTGACACATGCAACGGGTCAAAGGAGTTGAGCGAATGGTCCATCTGGGCAGTCTTCAACCCCACATTTAACAGCAAGCGCCAAGTTGCATGCCAGGTTTCGCATTTTAAGGGCACCCGTTTCACCCACCTTTTGTTATAATTCACCGATAGCCTTGACGGTGTGGCTTTTCGTATCTTTCTTTTGCTTTCATTATAACGTTACGTAGTTCATCAATTCCATAAACGTTTTTTGTTTGAATACGCAAAACCACAAAAACGTTTAGTGAGTCTGTTCCATTTGACCCTCTCTATTGTTGTATACTCAATACAGCGTTATTATATTTATTTCTTTGCCACACACTCCTGATAAAGTATCTTTTTGGGTAGCCAGACCACTACAACGGAGAACGGCCTACCACAACCTGGCTAGTGCTTGTGGATACTTGGTTACACAGCAGAAAAGTGTAAAATGCGCGAAAATGCTACCTTACATAAAGATTTCTACGCAAAGGTAATGCTTGTGTGCAAAAGATGTGAATTTGGTAAATCGGTCAGAGAGCGAACCAATTTTTAGCGAACTCGCGCGAGTGGAAAACTGAATCAACTTTGAAAATTCTGCTTGTCGTGCCGACGGTGGAACGGAAAGTGTTTCAACGTCAGTAGCAAGACATTCTACCTCAGTGACGCCGCTTAATACCCTGGTACACAATTTAGTCACAACGGATCACAAAGTTCCTGCTAAGTTGCTCAGAAGCCCGAATGAACTCCGTAGCTCTTAAAGGTATTTAGGCACACACTGCATTGTAATAATCTTCACAAAAAAAGACTGCATTCTTTGACCGCTAAAGTGAAGTCACCATTGGCCGCGTCTGGAGTCGTGACAGATATAGTCATCGTTCAGGTAGGTGCACTATGATTCCGCGCACTAGATTAAATGTTCTGGAAGACAACGTGCAACTTCATAGCGTTTGTCTAAGAGCAGCGGGCTAATATCATAAACACAATTGTGCAGAACCACTGCTTGATGACTTTCATTTAGACCGATACATCCTTCCACTGAAAAACGCCTACTGCTGAAGACTAGAAAGCCCTTCCCAAAGGTTCCAAAACGTTGCTACAAGGGCCAAAGAGACTTACGTAAAATACTGCCTCTTGATGGTCACTGCTCAAAATCTCTTAAAGCAGTCAAAATTTGACTAACATTTATTCACCCTTATAAAAGTCTACTTTGGTATCCAGCCTTTTAAGATCTTCTGGTTCATTCGCACCATGCATGAGAAAGGCGTTTCCCGAATCTTTTGCGAAAGACAAATCTTTCATCGTTCGGAGGAAACATTTAGCCTTGTGATCATTGCTTTACAGCGTTGACATACACCTAAATGTGACACTCACTTTGAGTTCAAGACTTCACGCCGTCCACAAATGTAGATATGGACTTCAAAACGCATCGTGCAGGTCGCTGGTGTAGAATAGAAAGAGGACCACTCTTGGAAAGGAGGCCTAAAGAACTCCAATAGTGGCCGGGGAACAAAATCAGGCCGACATCACTTTCATTCGGAAAGTCCTACTTGAATAAAGCTCAGATCCAGCGTAGATTTGCCTTATGATCCCCATATGTGCGGATCCCGTGATGCGGTTAGATGCGTAACCTCGAATGAACGCTTTTGAGAAGATGTAGAATATGGCGTCCGTATGACCCGTTTGTCTTTGGTTGCTGCTAGACGTTCCACGAGCAACATCCTTCTCGTAACACAGATACGGTGTGGAAGGCATACGTAAGGGCCTGGGGATACAAACTTTTTGGCTATATGGCGGCTAATAATGGCCAAATTAAGAATCACCTTGCAAAGTATGCTAGTAACAGCAATCCACCGTTACTTGAAAGGCTGTAGGCGGCCACCAGTTTTGTCGACTGGTCTTACAGTCGCTTCCATCTAAGCAGGAAGAAATTTGATGGAATATCGGGTGAAAAACCACAACTTCCAAGCGACTAGCAGGGTCGGTCGGCAGACCACAGACACCACAGGGAACATCGTCTGTTGGCTTAAACCACCACCCAGTTTATGGACAACTGTCCCTGAACACTGGTGACTGACCGTCCGAAGACAGCCGCTTCTGTACGCTTAGCTGCAAAATGCAGCTTATGGCCCCGCGTGTCTTCAGCAGCTTCTGCTTGTCGAACAAACGTTCCAGCTGCTTGATCAACCCTTCTAAAAGTTATGGCTGTGGCTTCAGTACCGTGAACCGAGGCCTCTCCTGCTCCGGTTGGCTGTATGCGACCAGCCACCTTTGGCAAATGAGTAATGAATAGACAATGCATATGTGAAGAGCTAACTTATTCCCTAACAAACGTAGCCTATGAATATCGAAGACTGGTGCCAGCAAGGCAGCCATGTAGATTGACGGAATGTGCGCTTAGGGTTACCAGAAGAGGTATCAACCCTCAGAGAGCGTTTGGAGGTTTGCATCGAAAACTAATTTTTACTATAAAAAAAGGTTCCTCTCACCTAATATCGGCCACCCTGGGGATACTTTAACTTTCTTGTTTATGGGCCAAAGTGTATGTGAACCCGGTTAGGGGCACATATAGTCATGCGGTAAACCACACAAAGAATACTGTTGTCCCCCTCCTAAATTTCCCACCGGTTAAGTTGGTAAGTGGTATACAACTCACAGTTCCGTATAAGCCACTCGCTGTGTCAGGAAGCCTTCCGGATCGCACGTTTTAGTCAACTGGCTTGGTGCACTAACTTTTTTAAACACCCGTTTCCGTTTTCAAAACAGTTTTCGGCAATGTTTCTAGAGTGAACCCACCCGCGCTGCGCATGAACGACCAGCTTGTGAGTTGTGTATAGACAATGACGTATGGACAGCGTGCACATAGATCTGCGGGTCGGTTCTCTACAAAATATCCAAATCTTACTGAAATCCATGTGGTCGTTTTCCGGTGAACAGTTGCTGAATTAGTCGCATTTTTGAAACGAATATGGGTTGGTTGCGGTTTGCATCTTTCTGCAAGAAAACGAGAACATGTTCATTGAATATAGTGAGTTTCTATCCTTTGGAATGCGGTAAAGTACCACGGCGTTGAAACAGCCAGACACAACTTTGGGGGGCCACATAGGTTACGCAAAATGCTGTCTTTCGACGAAGACACAGGAGGTTAG
>SJOL01012104.1:1351189-1365128 GCA_004794785.1 Opisthorchis felineus | reverse complement strand
TTCTTCTTTCAAAAGTTACCTCTGCTAGTCGGAGTGTAGTTTTCCTATTATACGGCGTTTGTATAACTGTCTAGTAACCACTAAGCATCGTTCGTCGGCGGTTAATGACCCCGTCAAAGTCGCCAACTAACCGTTTTGGGTGGTAACCGCGTAAACGGTAAACCGCGTTTGTATGTTGAATAACTGACTGATAACCGCCCAATAATTGTGTTTTACGGATAGTGAACGACTAAATAGCCATTATTTAACCGCTTTTAGACGTTAAGTACGGCAGTACAACCACCGTATAAGTGTTGTTGGACTGTGATTTAACCGCATGATAACGGCATTCCACCGTATATGGAAGCACGAAATAACCGGTACATAACCGTATTTTCTGGTTATAGCAACGTTAAGTAACTGCCCGTGTGACGTCCTCCGTTATACCATGGTTAGAACAACGGCGTCATAACTTAGTCCTTCCTGACCTGGTTATTTGACGTTTATTAACTACCCGTTGACCGAATTTTACGGTTGCATAATCATAAAAATCGGTTTTCAGGCTCAATGATGACTTACTAGTGCGGCGGATGCTTTTGAGAAAACTTATTACAACAGGAAATGCGTACTGCACAAACTTCATCCTGTCGAAGAACACCTGAGATATCAAATTTGGCGAATCCATGCATGTTTGCCTGTTGTAGCAGCTCTCAGCAATTTTCGGTGAACGTTCGTCCTTGCTCGTTGTTCTCGCGACTGACCTTAAATACAAACAATTCAGGCTGTTTACTGCAATGTAAGACCGACTTATAAGTGCCCCCCAGTCGTATTCAGGAAGTGATGTGTGAACCAGGCTACTGAACGACGTCGAACAATCTCCCCGTAAAGTGCCACAGGTTATCATTCACACTTGACTTGGCAGGATGGTGTGGAGTATTTGGCTGCTGTCCGTGCGGGCCTCCTTCCCTGTGACCCCCCGCGCTTAGCTGGAGAAACTGCATGGAATGGCGGCTAGTCGATATTATTGGCCGTCAATTTCTTGCCACGCTGATTGAGTGCCTGGAGGTGAAGCCATCTCGGAATGCTTGCGGTACGCTAACATCAAGTCCCTCCCTCATCCATTCTTTTCTCTTCCAACTTTAGGGCTTTACTTGCGGTTATCTAAACCCTATGGCTGTACGAAGCTGGATCTTTCAGAGGCCCGCAAACTGAAGCCGAAGGATAATCCAAACATCTGTTGATTAACACACATCTTGGCCCGTTCCAGTACACGCGGCTGCATTCGGAGTAATATCTGCGCCAATGATCTTCCAATTGACCATGAACAATGTTGTGTGATGAGACGCTTCATACTTGACGAAACCATCGTTGTTGAGGGACTAAAAAAGACTTCGTGTCCCGGTTGGATGCCGCTATTTAAAGGATACCTGACTATGGGACCCGGCCGAGAAAGAAAAAGGGGGTTTCGTAATGAATCCTGTGAATTATTTCGGTTTCAGTATCAATGGAGGTAAGCGTCGACCCGACCCGTGAAGTATTGCTACAATCTGAAAATCCCCCACTCCGATTTTTTCCGAACTCCAGTCATTTTTTACTTGATCACCTTCTACAGCGCATTCTCATGAATTATACGCCACTCCTAATCAAAGGATATCGGTGACACTGTCAGCTTGCACTCGAAGAGGTGGAGAGACTGTCGTAGCCCGAACTTCTGCTTGCACACTTCAACCCGCAGCTGCTTATCATCCTTACTACTGCTGCATCGAGCCGTAGATTTGGGGCAGTTGGAACCCACAAATTCTTTGAGGGTACGCAAGAGGCGATTGTTCATGCCTCGAAATCACTGTCTCCAGCGGACCGAAACTACAATCAGATAGGAAAGGAAGAAGTTTCACAAAGTGTCTCACGGCCGACACTTGACGCTTTTGACGTATCTTAAGCCACCGCTGGTCATATTTAATTCCAAGAAAGGCATCCTGGTCTTCATAGCCAACTTGTTGCTACGATGGACGTAATCTTGCTTGGCTACATTTTTACTATAAAACATGCCTCAACCAAGAACATGGAACAGGAAGATGCGCCTGAGTGAGTCTCACACGATGGAACCAGAAGACACCATAGCAGCCGTTTCCGTCTTACAGGTATTCCGTGCTACGGTGTTGGGGACCGTAGACCACCTGCCGGTAACTTGGATTGGTTCGTGATGCCAACCAAATTGAAAGCATACTGCAGAAGGCTACGGAATACCTCCAAACCAGCTAATATGTTGTACTTCGGGAGAAGCTCCACTGTCGGGTCTCGGCTCCGTTTCATGATGGATAACCGGGGATAAGCCGCATGAAGACCCTCGCTCGCATGTTTAGTGGCCCGGTACGGATGAACATATGTGGGAGGTATGTCGGAAATTTTTCCGTGCGCAGCTGCTTAAAATTCACCCAACCGGAAATAATCTCAGCCTTGGCCGTGGTCGCACATCCATTTAGATCCATGTGGACCAGTTGGCGGACAAACCCTTCCAACCGCTGTTCATGTCTTCAGTAAGTGGCAGCGATGCTAGCGACCATCGCTAGACTGTGGCGTCCGTTTTCAAACTCCGCCTCCCTAAACTACTCCATCCGACAGCGATACTCGGTTGATGCCCCACCAGTTTGTCCGAAGGGTGGATATCACCCAAATTAATCCGCCCACAGCTCCATCTGCTGTCGGATAACCGAAATGAGAGATTCGTAGATAACTTAAGCGTTCCTTGACAAAAGCAAAGAAGGAAGACCACGGCAGGAGTCCTGGACCTGATGTTGAACTACAGAGCAATATCCGAGTCACAGTCTCCAGACTGCCACTCTGCAGAAGAATTACGATGAACAGATAGATGGAACTTACGCACGACGCTATCCAGTCAACATCTGCGACGGAGAGGAACTCGAAGTTGCGATCTAGGTGCTTGGGAAAGACTACTTCTCAGGTCGCGGAAGCTGGAGTGTTCACATCATCCCCAAAAGAATCGTTTATGTGGTTCATGACATCACGGTGAGGAACACTGCCGGCGCAAAAAAGCCGCTAGCATTTCCAACAAACATCGAGGGCCCTTACGTTGGCAGTGAAGCATCAGTGCCAACACTGATGTTGCTGTCTCTTGTGATGATGATGATACCCTCACCAGCGGAAAGAACCCTACTCGGTGCCGTACGTTCACCATACATCCCAGGACACGTCGAATATGCCGTTGGAGCCTAAAACACTTAGTCAACTCGTGGCGACAGGCTGTTAGGACAAACCCAAGAACGGGCCACTGGTACTCGGTTTGCATGGCCTTCCCCTGTATTTGGCTGCGTACGGGAGCTTACATGGTGACCCCACGCGTACCTTACAAATTCTTCCAGATCCCGACCACCTGCTCCGCCAACTGCTTGCACTTGCTAGCGCAGCCAACCTTCGCGAACACAAAAGAAAACCCAGCCAGCTCAACTTCCTTCGCAACTTTACTGCATCTGTTTGCCACCCTCGAACGGAGAACATCCTTCCTGAGAGGTGGGAGCCAGCCTGTACACAGCATTCGAGGTGAGGACGTATATAAGCCTTGAAAGGCGGAGTTCCTCTATTCTTCTACTCTCAGGAGTTCGTGCAGGGCTCTTCTTGCTTTCTGCGCTGCAAAAGCACATTGTGTCAACCCTGAAGTCACTTCGAGCCGGTATGCCTAGTTCCTTTGTATCCGCAACATTTTACGGATTATGTACTCCGCAGTGATCTTCACGATATAGTGAGCTTTGGGATAACAAGCAATACAGCCGCACTGAGTGAGTGCTTTCAGGTTTTTGCCCGTCGTACTACCCTTTTAAGACATATTTGAGGCCCGTCAGTTCGGCGGCTTTACTACTCAACCCCATCGGCTGAGATGAAACTAGGGGAGCGTAGATCTATGGCTAAGACAGAAATAGTAGGGAACCCGAAACAGGGTTATAAAGCATCGTGCTACTCACCTCCACTTCTGGCAAGAAGGAATGACCCATAACCAGCCAGCAAGTGTTATTACTTAGAAGCCATCTGTCAAATAGCTCTGCTTTCGGGGAAAGCAGTTTAGCCACGAGAAAACGGAATCTAAGTCTGTACTAAAACCAAGATAAAACACGTTCATTGGCATTATATATATATATATATAGTCTTCTAGTCCCCACGACTTCTCATCTGCTCCATTCAGAGATGGTGGTGGACTTCTCAGCCAGTGCCTCCCTAGCCTCCTTGGGTCTATCTAGGAGAAAGTCCGTCCCAGGCAACTGGGGTGAGTCGATAATAGTGTCCATCTTCGAAAAGGGTACTCGCAGTGAATGCAGTAACTACAGAAGTGTTTGTTTGACTCACGTTGTAACAAGGCTTCTGGCGTCACTGATTATTCGTTGTCTTACAGTGGCACGCGAAACTTTGACCCGTAAACATCAAGCGGGATTCCGACTGGGTAGAGGCGGCGTCCACCACATCCTCACGCTCCGTCAGGTGTTAGAGCAACCCCACATGTACAGACGACCCACAATTTTTGTGCTTCTTAACTTCAAGGGTTTGTTCGATTCTGTCAATCAATCAGTGTTATTAACGACACTTTCTCAGCAGGGTATGTCCCAGAAGTTTGTGAACATAATCTGGTCCCTATATTCACATACTTGTGGGTGTGTAAGAGATTATGGTGAGCTCTCCAAAGGCTTCCGTATAAAAACTGGTGTCCAATAAGGATGTCCACTATTTGTGTTCTTGTTCCATTTCTTCATTGATGAAATAATGAGGCAAACGCTGGATGGTCTTCAAAACTCAGACGTTTACGTCGTTGCTGAAGAGAATCTCGTTGATTTGGGGTATCCAGACGACAACATCCTCATCTTTCAAGACGAAGGCGAAGCACAGGCCCTGTTGAATAAACTGGCTACCGTCATACTATCTATCGGCATACACCTTGCGTCTTCAAAGTGTAAAGTTGTGCGTAAGGGCGTACAGTCTCTGAACTATCCCCTGCAATCCAAGGAGAGTCATTGGAGGCTGTGGAGAGCTTCACGTTCCTTGGTAGTTACATCAGCTCTGACAAAAGTAATTCTGATGAAATCAATGCGCAAATTTGAAAGGCCCGAATCACGTTTGCAAATTGACGTCACCTGTGGCGTCAAAACGGCACATCACTTGGTCAAAAGGGTCGTGTGTACAGAGCTACAGTGAGGGCTGTGTTGTTGTATGGGTGCGAGACATGGCCTCTGCGGACGGATGATGTGAGACTTCTTCAGGTTTTCAACCACCGATGCCTCAGAAGCGTGGCTAGTTTTGGATGGCGTCAACGTGTTAGTAACGAAGTGATTAAAAGACGGGTATTGGTTGTGCGGCAGGTACTTCAATCCCGGTAAACATCCAGCACGATCAACTACGGTGGGTCGGTCCTGTGCTACGCATGCCGAAACACCATCTACTGAGACGAGTGTTCTGCGTGCCTCCTTTAGAATGACGGAAACCGCTAGGTGGACAACGTATGACTTGGAAGAAGGATGTGAAAGAGATTTCGAAGAGTTTGGGTGTTGTTGGTGCACCTTCCAGGATTGGGTCTCCGTGACCCCTCCTGCGCTTGGCTGGAGATATCGCAGGAAATGGCGGTTGATCGATGTCAATGCGTTCGTGCTTTCAGTTTCCAAATTGATTGAGCACTTGGAGGTGTAGGCACCTCAGAATTCTTGTGACAGGCCAGCACCAGGTCCCCTCCCTCATTCACTCTTTTCCTCTTCTTTCCACTCTAAGGCTTTAAATATTTGTTAAACTTTGTGGTGGGATGGCAGTGATGCATCTGTGTCAACACTGGTGTTGATGTCTCTGACGATGATGGATGCATGAGCGCCATTGAGGGCGCGACTGGATCATGTCTGACAATATCTCTAACCATTGGTGTACCCCGTCTCGAAGTCTCCATCCAGGGAGAAGGCAACGACCACCGCAGCTGAGTTTGCGCAGCGGCCATGCTTCTGACCCGTATAATAATATGAAGCGCATCGCAGCATTGTAAACTTGACCGTTGACGGATGAGCTGGTGTCACGTCTACACTACAGGTGATGCAGGTTCACGAAATCTGCTTAAACCTTCCTAATCCGGATCGAAGTATAGTCTTTTTTTAGACCACCGGGACTGATACAGGTGCTCAGGCGAATAAATTTGTCTAATACCTCAATCTGTAGGGTTCGGGCCCACCCAGTCTTGCAGCAGCACATTAAAATTTGCATGTCAAATCGTAAAGTATAATTAATTAGATTATTTACTGTTGTCTGCATTACAGTGTCGTCGGATCCAAGAAGAGTTATGTCGTCTACGTGCTCGATATCCGTGAGTGAGTGCCCTGGGAGCATTTCGACCCCAGAGGCATTAGAGGCTGGGATTGAGTATTCCATAATCATATCAGTGGTGAAGTTGGAGAGGGAAGGTGAAAGAGGACAGCCATGTCTGACACCGAGCCAGAGATTACCGTGGACCTTCACGCGTCCGTGGGAGGTGGTGTACAGCGCCTTAATGAGAGTCAATAATTTACGGGAGGCACCTTTGCTCCATGGACATTGCCATAGTGCCTGACGGTCCACAAGGTCAGAGACAACTTTCAAGTCAAGGAAGACCACAATTGTTGGTTGCTGGAAGCAGCGTCGCTGTTCCAGAATCTGTCCGAGTGTGAAAATGTGATTGATTCACCATTTTCATAACGGAACCCACCTCTGTCCCAACCTCTGTTCACTCAACCTCCCAATGATGAAACCAGAGATTGCCTTCGATGCCACAGCTGTGAGGTTAATGCCACGGTGATTTTTGCACAGCGTCCGCGTACCCTTTTTTGAAGATGGGGATGACCATCAATGTACTGTATTCTGCAGGCCCTTTCTCTTCGCTCCGTATCGAATCAATGAGATTTGTTAGATGAATCACCAGGAGTTCTCCGTCTTCTTTGAAGAGTGCTTGATACATACATTGCGGTCCTGGCGCCTTCCTACGCGTCACTACGGGTATTTTGTATTTTACTTCTGACAAGCGATGAAGATTTGTATTCCGTTCGCCAGTGTGCATTATCTCCAAAGGCTGTGTTGCAGGGGGCCAGCTAAACTGCTCTTCGAATTGCTCCGCCCATCTTTCCAGAGGGCATTTTTGCGGTTCAATTATTGGGCCGTCTATTTCACTTATCGTTTCGCTGGCCGTTGCTTTTCTGTGGCCGGTTGTTCATATCGGTTGGTGTTGGGCATGGTAAGACCTTCTCCATCTCTTGAGTTTTCGGTGTCCACCAAGGCTCTCGTTCTTTCCTTAGGCTTTTCATTATTTGGATTTGCGTGCGCCGTCGTACTCGTTGCTTGTTGAGAAATGTGATAGGGCTGAGTTCGTCCTCGGCGTTTTAAGATGCATGAATATGTTTGGGTCTTGTGTGCGTGTTTCAGAGACACAGCGTGCATCAATTTTAAGGGAGTATTAGGTCCCGCGAGCATTCTGTTTGCCAGTGTCACATGAGTATGAACGTTGAAAGCTCCTATTTAGAAAGGTTCTCATGAATTTAGCAAGGTGTTAGTTTGCTTGTTGTTAATAGAAAGAGGGATGCATAAGGCACATCGGTCAGACAACTGGCAGTCAAATGAATCAGTAACGTTTGCTTGTGTGGTGGGAAGAGGCTGGGAAGCAACATCGGTGGACAAGAAACTATGCAGGCAAATAATACTTCCTGGTTGGCCAAGTCGAAGAATGGGGTTTGAGGTACTCCATCCTGAGCCTTATACTCAAATGTCTGACCCTCAACTTATTGGAGCATATCGGGTTTTGTTCGGGGATCCTTTCCGAAGCCGATGACTCAATAGTTCAACCTGTTCGGCTGCGGAGGGCTGACATAATCCGAGGGTGCAGGGAGTAAGGCACTACTGTCTCACTCCTGATGCGGCTACGCACAGCAGGTGCCTTTTGAGCAGCATCAGACTCTTTGGTTTTAAAAGTATTTCGACCGTGTTTAATAATGCGCCAGCGGTCGAGGTCAACTATTGGGTGATCGGATTGTGTGGTTTTTGCGGCCGAACTTTTCTAACCCGTCTTTCCTCGGGAGAAGGCAGCATCGCTGCTTCCACGACTAGGGCCACGCTGGTCACCTAGGGAACACCTTACCGCCTTCACACTCCTATCGCAGGGGATACGATTTTACCCCCAAAACCGCCTCGTAGTACGGGATCTCGCTGCTCTTGGTCTGACTGCTTTCCTTTAACCTTCCTCGCATAGTTGCACCCTATGGAACGAAGTTCCAGCTAGTGCAGCCCGCAGGATAATTTGCCGCACTCAAACCCAATCACCACGTCAATGTGACAATTCTCGGCAGAAGATTACGGTGGCGAGTACGGTTAAATCGCGTCCCTCAAGTCTGTGGCGAAGATTCTTCATGTCAAGAAAAATAGCTTACAGCTTATAACCAAAGGTGCTGTGCCTCGATTCAGGTGGCTTGAATCGTTTCGAGAGAAAGTTCAGTGACTCGCTGTGTTGTTGCACGACCACCGCCACGCCACCCACGCCGGGTAGCAAGGGAGAAGATGCCGGTGATGTTCAGCGGGCTGTGCTAGCAACGTTGTTGTGTTGCATCAGCGCCAATCCTGCTACTCCTTAACTTCAGGGAGGTTTTTGCTTCTGTGGATCACACAGTCCTTCGATCCACACCCGTTCGACAGTGGGATATCGCAGAATTTCTTGAGCAATCTGATCCTTATATTTACAAACTTGTGGGCGTGTGGGAGCGTATGGAACGTTCTTCAAAAGTTTTCATACTAACAGGAGTGTCTGGCGAAGATGTGCGGTCTCCCCGTTTCTGTTGAGCTTCATCGTCGACGTAAAAATGAGGAAACTCGGACGGCCTTCAAAATCCCTAAGTTCCAACCGTTTGCGGTGGTCTGGAGTTTACAGACAACACCGTTTTAATCTTTGAAGACGAACAGAAACCACTAGCGTCATCGGGTTAACCTATCGGAAGGAAAGGTTGCGTGCACCAGACAATAGTCTCTACCATAGGCCACGCATACCAAATGTGTTATTGTGTATATTTCCTCCCGAATGATGTAAACTACGACATGGACAAAAGGGTGTGAAAGAAATTACAAAGAACTTGAGTGTTGTTGGTGCGGCCCAACCTTTAGAATGTGATCCGAATGACTGAGTGCTTGTCTGGAGACGTTGAAAGTTATGGCAGCTAGCCGATTCTAGTGTCGTTCGTGCTGTCACTTTGTACGTGTATGCACCCAAGAATGCTTTCAGTAGGCTAGCACCAAGTCCCTTCCATGTCCACACCTCTCTTAGTGATGATGATGATAAATTGTTGATATTTTTATACTACATGATGTTAAAAGATGTGGAAAAAGAAAACTCCTAGCCTTAGTTTTGAAAGCAGCAGAAAAGAGTTTCACAAACGCGTCCGAAAAGTTGCACGGTGCCGCACTGTACATCATATGGTCAGAAACGGTGATCTTCTAATGGGCATTCAAAAAAAGAAAAGATACAATGCTGTGGGCTTTGGAAAATAATTGTGATAAAGGTACTTCGAGGAGCGATGGATTCGGTGCCATCACAACGGAATATGACTACGAGTTCAGTAAATGACAGCTCGTGGTTTGAAGTTGGGCTCAAGAAGGCAACAGGAGGATTTCACACGCTTCAACAAGCAGATACAAACACGAAACCGCGAACTCAAGCGACGGATTTGCCTCACTAGTGGTAGGCAGCTTACAGGTGTTAAATTAAACTAGGTCTTGTAGTGGCATGTTTTGATTTTGCCTCCCGTACACCTATCTAGTTACGCTTGTCTCATTCCGATGTATTATTTTCCAGTTCTAGCTTCTGGTTGTCCGTTCCCATTTCACCACCCTAATGTCCGTTTTCAAAAAGCTACTCGGCTTAGATACTCAGCATCATGACGCAGTCGAATCCCGTCCAGATGTGCAGCCTTTGGGTCCTTTTCTGCAGCAGAAATTCTCTCGAGGAGTAAATTATAATAGTAAGTTCTGTTGACTGCTTTTTTGGCATACTTCATTGTCCTCCAGTTGGTTTATACTGCGGAGGGGTTTCTTACTCCCCATCGTCTGGAATTTCATTAGATTTGAACTAGTTGAAGGATGATACCGATCGGTCAGGTTCCCGTCTCAAATAGCAGTATTGATAAAAGCTTTTCATCCACTTTCCGTCCGGTTGAGGATGCGGAGTGTGCGATACAGTAGCCATTGTCCGCAAACTTTTATACTAGTCATTTGGAATGAACCCAGGGGAAATCCAAATTGAGTTGTTCTAGGGAGATGCTCTGCGTTTCAAAGCTTTGTAAGTGCTTCTTGTATTGTCGGGACCATTCTCCCTTCTTGTAATTGATTTGTGACGTCCAGTTGGCTGTTTTGTGGGTGATACAAATGCGGCCGAATTGCGGCAGCCTCCAACAGCATTTCGATGTCTCAGTGGGTGGGAGCTTATACGGTCACCTGATTCAAATTTAAGGGCCTCTATTTGCTTGTGTGACAATACTGTCCAGGTCTCTTCCCGAACCACAGGTAAACAAAATAAAGGCTACAAGAATCGGGCACGCCCGACGTCTTCGGCCAACGGTAAATTTATCACCCACACGGCCTTAATGCAACCGTAGCTGCGGAGCTACAATGATAATTTCACGTCCGTCATCCTGCGGAGTAAGCTTTTCGTTCGTTACGTGTATCCAGCGTCATCGGCACTGGATTCAGCCGGGTGTAATCTAAGCGAGAACTTATACACGGATGTCTGATCAGCATATATTTTGGGAATGCACGGGTTTTGGTTATTCCCGCCGTTCTTGTGTGTCATCTTGCTTAGGCTTATCTTAAAGCCGTCTGACAGATGTAACAAACTACACAACTTAAGTGCGGTAGAATCGGTTTTGTACAAGTTCGCTAGGGAAGTTGAGTAAAAAAAGTGGCCATTGATACCGATTTCGCAAAGCCCGACAACAATTTTCACTACTAGAATGAAGGTCTTCCAAATTACCCAACCGCTTCGGTCGCACAGTCTGGCGCGTGCTTCACATTTGTATGGTGTATGCACGACACTCAACAGTACCTATAATAACACCGGGGTTTCACTTTGTTAAGGCCATGCCAGTTCGTGTCAAGAAATTTCCATTGTGTAAAGAAAAACAAAATGATAGAAGCCAATCGTTGACGTGACACAAACACCCCGAATCAATTACATCCCGAACTCCCGTCAGAGAACAATGTCATTGGCACCTATTCACTGCCATATCACATAACGTCCCCAGTCATGTACATTGAAGGTAGGATCAAAACTCAACCTCGGGCTTGCACATACATGTACCTAGGCACCCATAAACCAGAAAAGTGCTATATCCTCAGCCGAAACGAACGGAACAAGTTTGGCCTATTTCAGACGTGTATGATACTGAAGTAATACTGCCTTGTTTAAGTAGGGTTCACTACGCTACAGTGTGGTCCATACTTAACCGATGTGAACGGCAAATACAAGAAAATTGTCTCAGGGGACTGGTAGGAACATGGAATCGACAAAAGTAGTTCAGGTGGCTTGTGCAGCACAATTCACCCGCTCTGGACGAGCTGGTCACCGTCCATAGGTAACACCAGTTGGCCCACTTGCGTCGTATGTTGAGGGACCATCTGCACCGCAGAGCTCTTTTCCACGAAGCAGCCACACTGTGAAAACGACTTGTTTCGTTTTGTGTCGATGTTTCTACGTGTTTACTCTGTTGTTGAACTGATATTGTGCTGTTCTGCGTCCGTTGTCTCCCCTTATCTAATTTTTTAAGCAGCTTCACGGAAATAAATTGAGCACAGTTGTTGGAAAGTTAATTTCCGTTTATATTTTTTTGTAATTCATCAGCAGCCTTGAATTTCAAGTACATGTACAGATGAGGTGAAATGAAGCCATCCATGCAGCTCTGCAGTTCTATACCACGTCACGTGAGGTTCTATCGCATCAGTTTGAGTTGGGGTAGCTTCCCCGATGGTTCCGCTGATAGGACATGTTTGCGATAACTCAGAAGTTGATGGTTCGATTGTAGTCTCGGGTGTCTGTATTTCTGTTTATGCTGGATGTACTTGAAATTTGCATTTCAAGACGCACCCAAATATCATTCGTCAACAGTCCACCTGTCAGTTGCAGTTTCTTCGATTCGAACCTCGGCTAGTCTGTGTGTAATGTCCAAAGTTCTGAAATGATTCATTGGCCCATAGATTCATCCTCAAAGCAGTGACCGTTATCCGAACCTCGTCGCGAAGATACATGGATTAGACTACTCATGTGGAAACAAAGAAGAGTGCAATCATTCTAAAACCCTGATGATTCCAGTGCGTCTTGTTCACAAAAGTGAAACGCATCACATTAGACTGAGGCGTTATTACGACTTTCGCTAGTCCAATATCATGACAGCATCAAACTTCATCAATCCGCGCTGCATTGTTCTCTACCTCTCCAAGGTCTGAACAGCTTGTCCTATTCCGTTTGTTATCTGGCACGCTTTGTGTGTGTGTGTGTGTGCATGTTTGCATACGTTAATCGGTTAGGTCTTTCCAAAGGGTCTTTGGCAGACACGACCTATAACACCGCAATAGGACTGTATTGTTTTTCACCTGTCACAACTCTGACCCTCTCACTGCTGTACGGGCTGGTGTTTGTTCCAAGTACGCTGCAGTTACCTAGTTTTGTTTGTGCACGGTGCACATGCTGCTTCTCCATTACAAAGAAATTACTATACACATTTTCACCCGTGCCAGTGGTATCAGTCAGAATCCTTGTACGCGAGTTGTTTTGAAATTTCATTGCAGTGCGACCTAAGGTGAACGATATCCATGCAGTATCCAGCCAAGTCTCGTATCGGGTCAGCCAATCAATGGAAATCGGTTAGATACTTTCCTGGACTAGTACGGTTTTGGAACAGGCGTGGCAGTCTGTTCTGTAAAATTTGGACTAGTCAACAACCGCTGCTTTCTAGTCAAACTTTTGCATCAAAGGATTTCTTGGGACAGCGTTGTGATTACATCACACTTCATCGATCTGTACTCTACTGCTCCGTGATCTGAACTGTTTTTCTTATTTCCTTTGTCTTCCGGTGAACGTACTGTACGTATGCTCAGTTTTGTTATTCACGCAAAGTGCGCACTGTAAGGGATCTTAACTCTAGGTGTTCATTTGACACTTGATCGTTGTTCAGCTGTAACACCCTTTCGGTGCCTAGCTGCCATGCCACCCGAAGGAAGCATGAGGGCTGAGATACTGCCAGGTTGCCCAAGCCTAGACAGGAGAAGTCAAGATGCAGAGGTTGTGTTCAAACCGTGGGCTTTCTGGTCGGTAAATTCGTGCTCTAACCACTGAGCCATCTGGAGCTCTATGATCCAGATTAATTGCCCATGTAGATTACTTTATTTTCGTTATTCATTGATCACCGGCCATCATCAGTACCCCCTATCAGAATGTCGTAAGTGATCCCGTATTCCGATATGCTTTTTTGCACCTTTACAGTTCCCTTTTAGAATTTCACTCCCCTCATGTCCGTATGAAAATTCACGTTGAAGAGCTTGAAGTTGCCGATCGTTTAGTATATCCTGGCAGTTGTTTAAGTCGCTATTGCACTGTGACGGAGGAATTCAATGTGCGCATTGTCAAATTTGGAACAATCACCATCATTTATCATCATTGACAGCAACACCAGATGAGAATACTGGTGCTTCATTGTCGTACAATCATGTCGATTTGTTTGAATAATGCTATATAATGAAAAGAAGAAAAGTGCGACAAAGATGGGGAGTTTGAGTAAACCTACCACAAACATCCGAGGAGCCTACATCTCCAACACTCAGTCAGACAATCTGGAGAGAAACTGATAGTGTGAACGCCACTGACATCGGTTAGCCGCCATATCGTTCAATGTCTCCATCCAAACTCCACCCTGGAAGGCAAACAGCA
>SJOL01012104.1:1309647-1341430 GCA_004794785.1 Opisthorchis felineus | reverse complement strand
AACGGCAGATACTACTGATGAGGCGCGGAAGCTGGGCAGTCGGTGGCAAGGCCCGTTTGTCGTTACCGACCGCCGGGAGAACGTCCATACAATTCGAGACGGTCGAGGATCGAAAAGAGTAAACGGTACTCAGTTTCGGAAGTGGCATGATACACTCGAAGAGCCGTCGAACAGACCAGATGCTGGAGCCGACTTAACGAATGGAAATGGAAATCGGTGGCATGCACACGACCTTTGAAGGGGAAAGGTGTGTCACGGCAGATACTACTGATAAGGCATGTGAATAGTCTGTGGTCTTGTCGAAGCTCCGCCCCGCGTCCAATGGAAGGTGAAGTTTATTACGGAACTTGTGGAACTGCTTTGCAGTGTTCGTTTACAATTGCCTGATAGTCAGTGAATATCCATGAAAGTTCCAGAAGACGCGTGAGAATGTTCAGTTTTTTAAAACTAGATGCATATGAGATGTTTACTTTCCTGTCCAATAGTTTGTAACTGCTTAGTTAGTGTTTGCTAATAAACGACTTCGTGGCGAAGGACTTTCCTCCGTTCACCCGGATAAGCTCACATGCTGGTTTCCACCTTCCGGTGGGTCCGGTTGACAATGGTGCATCAGAAGAGTGAATGATGTAAAGAATGTCATAACTCGGCGGCTCACCATAAATTATACAATATCCATGCTGTCCACCCTTTATTTTTCTGGAAAGAGCAGCGTATGCCACCGTTGTTACTGCCAGAGTGTAACTCGTTCTAAAACGGTCATAACAGGACCTTGACCGGACTAACCAAAAGCGGTCATCTCGTGAGGATCGTGAAACAACCAACTTCTCTCTCATTGAGGCGACTCAGTAAGAGACGGAAAGCCAGTTGTAATGAATGGACATCTCCCGCACCGCCAGGCAATCTAAGCAGATTATGAGTTCCTCTGAGACAATCGCGTGGCTCTTGTAGCTCGAAACACACTCTCATCATACGCGACTCGCAGACACTGCTGATGCTGGGATAAAGAAGGAAACGTAGATACCGAAAGCAAACCAGAGGATCCGTATGCATGCTCGTACCTCCGGGTGATGGGGTGTGATTTCTTCATATTCTGGTGGATTCTTCGGATCAAACGCTGAAATTCGATTGGTCACGTCTGCAAATAAAGTTGTTTTATTTTCGGGGATAGATTTCAAAGGTGGAGCTACTTGCTCATGTGTGCAGCCTCGACACAAGTGTGCTCCAATTGTGCTCGTTTTTTCGGCGCATGTGGTCTTCATATGTCATGGTTTATGTACTCGAACTCTCACTTATCACACCGACGCTTATAACCTGAAGAGTGAACATTGTCCTGGTTTATAATCAGATGATACTCGTGTGCCCACTTATGAGCGCACCAAGTGACGTAATCAAATGCATCCGTTACCCTCCCCTCAAAGAGTGGCACCTCCGAGTAGAGGCCACTTCTGTAGAAAGTACCATGGTTACCCTCGTCAATCACGATCTTGTGCGCCAGTTCCCCCTTCTAAGAGAGGCCAAATGCTCTCGTCCAAAAATGGTAGCCTCTTGAGGAAATTCAAAACTCGGCTCGTTAGTCTGTTTCGGCCTTTGGACATGGTTTGTACGGGCAATGTGCAGATACTGTCATCCTTGAAAAACACCCAAGACAGGTCTTTGTATTGGGTTGATCACCATGTCGAAGGAACAGGTTTCTTTACGAACGGATAATTTCCCTTGACTTATTTTTGTTCTCGTGACCTTGAAGTTTCGATTGTTTGTTTTGCCACAAGCAGACAAATGTACCATCGTTTTTATCCAGCTGAGTGCAACCTCTCCAAGAAGATCGCCGTTGTACAGAATCACTGTGTGGAAAACCTTTGGTTAGTAACAGAACCGAAAAAATTCCGATCGAAAAGTAAGGTGTCAGTCAATCACCCCTTAAACAGAGCGGTATTCATAGCAGGGTTCCTGTACGTAAAGTTCCGTTTCATTTGTTACTGATCACATCTTTCATGTTGGTGTTTGGAGCTCGCGTTTTGCTGGTTTTCGGACTGATTTGTCCTTTCCACCCGCTCGAGTAAACTGCACCTTATTTTCCATTGAAACAAAAAACCTGTTTTTTGATCACAGTTTGCCAAATACCTGCACTCCTCAATTACGCGCGTCACGTGAGCTGTACTGCTAAACAATCAACAGGTCAGGCCTTTAGGGATAGGTGTTACACCACTAAAGTTCTAGAATGTGTGAACATTCAATCCACACTTCCTTCTCAAGAATCCTCATTTTGGGCAAGTCGAATTATAGTGGACTGAGAGTGTCTGAGCAACTCGGCTTCCATATCAGCGACCGCCAGCTGCTGTCATTTTGTGAGGTAGCCAACAAGAGGTATTAGCTAATAACGATAGCTGAGACTTACCTATGGGCGGACAGCGGGGATATCAATTCGTTGAATCGCATTAGTTGTTCGTGGAAACCTCACTGTATCATCCCAGCTTTCCGTGTCGCTTCGCAGTTTGTTGATGTGTCACTTCGATGAACAGCTGAAGCAGCTGCATCCCCATGGCTTTGCTCCCACGCTACCTGCCTTTGCCTCATCCCGACCTATCATTCCGTGCCCCACGCAATTTCTCTCTCCCAACCTTTTTCACCGAATCCGGTACAGCTGTGGCTACACGCATAGTCCAAAAAAGATGTGAGATCGTTGAAGTAGATGTGTGTTTCGCCGGCTCCATTTGTCATAAAGAGTATGAACTGCATCATTGTCAAGAGCGGTTCCAAGTGAGTCCGCACAACTGATACTGAGAGGAGGCGTGACTGGCACCGTGACCCATCATCCTATGCAATCATACGGCTATTTGTTTGATATAAACCACAAGATGTTCTGATCACCCCAAAGACTCCCTTCCCACAGTACACGTATGATGGATGTGCTGGATCCACGGAAACATAATTACATGGTTTTCTTAAAGTATCACTACACTGCTCATTAGATTGTTGAAAACCGTCGACAGCCGGTTTTATCGTTATTAGGGCTCGCAAGGTGTACGCGGTCCCCGAGTTATCATCAGACTTATGTGTACACAAACACCAACTTGTACGCAACTGGTGCAATACACCCATTTGTAAATTATGTTGATGTGAAGGGTAGACTTAAATGAATTTCAGCTTAGCCTCATTTATGGTATTGTTCTACGTGTCTTTTCGCCTGGAACGTCTATAAGTAGCTGTAATTGCGATTGCTGAAACTTAAGCGACAATTCGCCCATTCTGATTTGCTATAAAAATGCTGCGTACCTCATGATTGGACCGGAGTTGATCTTTACAAGAGAGCTGCTTATTTATTTAAAGGAAAAATGGGCAATTTTGGCTGTGGTCCTCATGAAGGAGTGGTCTTGATATTGGAGGAATTTGAAGGAAAATAACTATGCTAGTATCTTACACTAAGATATCATGTGGAGCTAAGAAGACTTTTTGGCCAACCAACAGATGCTTTTTGTGGTCGCCCAGATGAGAAGTTTTTGCCAACGAAATGCCTTAGACTGGCAATAAGAATGCGTTTTCACACTTAACTTGCCAATCAGATTCTCCGTGAGGGTTTTGTTTGAATATCTGCCCATGTATTCGATGGTATAGCCATCCAGACCGGCGGCTGTCCCGTGCAGTGACCCACTTGTAGCCTCATACCCCATGCGAGTGTCATTACATCCTAACTACTCATGAGTAGTTAGATTCTACTAACTTTTTTATTTAAGGTCGCTGGGACCATCACAATTTTGGTAGACTTCATCTATCCCTTTCTCGCTTCTGTATAGGTGGCTAGCGTGAACTGGAACTACAAAAACTCTGGTGACATTATCAAGGTTGAGGTGTGGGATGTAGTCGACAAAGGGAAGCCAAGGCCAGCCTCCCAAGGTCTGAAGCTGTCCAACTCACCACAATCGGTAAGCCCGTATTTTCTTGTTTCCTCATCTAAATTTCGCGGCGGAATCAAGTAGCCACTGCAGGAGGACGTTTGATATTTTCAATAGTGTTTTCTATTAGTCTCGCGTGCAGCATCCGTACGGTAGCAGACTTCGTAGGAACGCACGTGCCTTGAACGAACTGCCGCTCAATAAAACGTATGTGTATCAATCATTTTCATTAATTTTCCCCATGGTAACGTTGAACAGCAGTCACCATCCTATGCGCTCGGGTGTTCCAAAGTCCACGTGGAGTACGTTGTGTTGCAAAAGTGCTTGTAACAACTTCCTACTTCTCCCTGCTTCTGGTCGAAATCTTTTTTCTTATTAGAAGCATTCGTGGCACTACAGTTCGGGTGAATCCCCTATCGCTATAGTGTCGAGCAGCGGTTCCCCCAAGTGACGTTTGTGTAATTCGGGCCTGTAAACTGATGGTGTCCAGAGAGAACCTGTTAGTATTTCGAACGTTTTGAAAGTGAATAGCAGAGTTCAAGAGCTTTTACAACGTAATATCTAAGGAAGTACGACAATATTCTGGTACAAGATTGAGGAACAACCGCTCGGAAGACAAACGCACCAATAAGAAAGAAGCATGGAAGGAGAAAGCTTTGATGGCTCATAACACTGGTGGGAAATATAGCAGCATATCTAAACTCGGTACCCGTGGACTGTTATTTAATGACAGACCGTAAGTTTTATCAAATCGCTCTAACAAGCACAGCACCGTAATTGGTAATTACGGTAATTATATGGTAATTAATTAATTAATTATGGTACTTATACGAGAATGCTGGGAAGATGTGAGTGATCGCCGAACGAGTACGCAGGCTCATGAAAATCTATGAAAATTGTCCCGAAAACTATAGATTATCTACTGTTGGTTGATCAGATGGTAGTTGATCTGTTTGCAGAGCTTGGCAATTGGTTTGCAAACGTTTCGTCCCCAGTCGAGGAGACATCGTCAGTGCGCAGTTGAGTGGGTGCTTCCTCTGTGCCTAGCTGCGTTTATATAGTTTTTGAAGAGTATCTAATATCCTGTCATGTGATTGACTAGTGAACACACCCGAGCTGCCTATATTCCGACAAATCGACTACAGATTGTCTACTTTGAACCAGCCATCTTTTCTTTGCTCTATCCGGCAAATTTATTTTTATTCCTCATTGCGTATAAGTGGTTGGCTTAGCTTTTTTCACAATCCTCGCGAAAGACCAGACTGGCGAGTGCGGATCTAATACCCCCAATCGATACTGAACAACGCATGGGGTGCTTTGAGTGCCCCACATCACTCATCCAGTGAATTCAGGCAATTGCTACAAAGGTCGAAATATTTTGAATGAAACAATTTTTTTCACCAGAATAATTTTTTGACCGCATAAAACACACCCCATGTAGTCCTAATACACAGTGAAGTGTGTCAGATGGGGCATTTCGGTTTCCGCGTTTATTTTTAGCGATGGACATTCTGAATGAACCGAAAAAAGGCAGCCACCACGTAGCAGTGATCGCTGGATTGGGGTATGCTGAAGATAGGTTTTTAATGTTTCGCCAAAGATCTCAGCAGCCGGCCTGTAATCCGCACCGCTGGTGGCTAAGCTACTGGGGATGGTGAATGGAGCTGACATTGAACCTGGACGGGTCGAAACGTTTGGTTACCGCGAGGAAGGTTGGGAGCTTTTTTCAAGCATGGAAATGGGAACGCTAAACGAGCAGAAAAAAGTTTGGCGTTCAGGTTAGCGGTTTTCCGAATACCTGCTCGAGGGAGCTGGAATCACTGCGGAATGACTATACGAGGTAGTGCTTTGCAAGCGAGTAAGGAAGCTCATAGAAACCTGACTTATGTGACAAAACAGAGCAACCGCTTTCCCACATAATGTTAATTCACCTGGGTTGAAACTGATAATCACGAACAGAGCTAAAGCGCACATGGGTTTGTCTGTGGAAATCAATCCGCCGATATCCGAATGAAGTACTCAGTGGAACATGAGGATCAACAATGATACTTACGTTTGGTTTAATGAAAATGTCACTTCTGTTAACCGTCTCTTCTATCCAGAGTAGCCGGATAAAAGTGTTGACGGGTTTAACTTACCCGGGCAACACGCATTAGAGACATCTCAAATGAAACGGTCTCAGCTGAACAACAAGGATATTTACTTTCGTCGGGGAGACATTACATAACACAACCCCTGCTCAATGAGACAGCTTTGAACTCAAACAAGTGCCAAACCGTCGTTTTCTATTATGGTAATTATTGGTGTCCAAATTCCTCTGTGGCACCAGCATATGTCGGTGAGACAATCACATGATATGTCATTGACTAATCAATGTCCAAAGGACCGTTCGTCGATGACCCCCCCACACACACACACACACAACCATTCGCGAGCGGAAACGACCTCAGTTACTTAGTCTGGGGAATGATGAGTGCAGTAATTTCTGCAAAGCAGCCAACGTAGGTACAAAAGTAGCGTAGAATTGTTATTACAACTTTCTCAGGATTTGCTACAACACTCCATATTAATGCGTAAGGTTTTCACGGAACGCCTAGAGCAACTGACTGTAATCGTTTTTTTCAGTTCACGTCTGCTTATCTATGTTAAACAATCACTCAGTCGATCGAAAATTCCATCGGTGATAACCAACACTAGGACCGTCATGTTGTCAGTTTTTACCCAAACCACATTTTCAATGCAGCGGCCTGCTGAGCTATTGCATAAATGCGCAAGACATTTAACAAATTGACTTGCTTTTCTGATGTGTGGATAAACTCCTCTGGTCTCTTGTGACACCGATATGCCAAAAAACACCCTGCAATGACCAGTTGTGATCAAAGTTTTTGTCGGTTAGCTCCGTGCCTGTCGGTGCAGCCTGAGCTTCACACATGAAATTCTATTGATTGGCCTAACCCGTGGTGCCAAACATGTCCTTCCTTCACGATGGTTTGGCCTGGCCAAACCCTGGCTCTCGAAACACACCATTGTGTTCTCTTGAATTTGTATGGGAAGATTCTGACATCCTGTGTTATTCGCTGGAGGTCACCTACTTTTTCGTTTGGACAAGTCTGTCTGATTCGGACGGCTAAGGTAGCTGTGAGTCCCAGCTCCACGTGACTTTATGAATGTGTTATCTCACTCTGATAACAGCGAAAACATGGACATCCGATATCGTTTCATCCTAGGGTTGACTGTGATGCTGTTCGCGCACGCGATTCCAACTTAGATGGACACTGGATCATGGGGTCGTTCAAAATGACCACTTTCGATGGAGACAGTTGGACCAGGAAATTACTGTGGATTATCAGTTAGCAAATAGGTTTCACAAGAGGGAGACTCCATCAGTCGGTACAATACGGTCTAATTATACCTATTCTGTATGAAATACGTGGTCGGATACCCTGAGCTATTGTTAACTATGCCGAGAAGGATAAATGTTTACTCGTGTGCAAGCAAGCAGTTTATTCTATTTGTTGGATTTTCATCATGCGTCGTAGCTGCCGAGGCTATGCTCCAAGTAAGACCGGGCTCGCCTCTGCTGTGCTTTATAACGGTTCAGAAGCCGAGTATAGACTTTAAATAAACAATACTAGTAATCGTTCAGCTGTAACACCCTTTCGGTGCCTAGCTGCCGTGCCATCCGAAGAAAGCACGAGGGCTGAGATACTCCCAGATTGCCCAAGCCTAAACAGGAGAAGTCGAGATGCCGGGAGTGGGTTCGAACCACGGGCCTTTGGATCAGCAAGTTCCCGTCTTAGCAACTGAGCAATCTCTGGCTCGAGTGTAGACGTTACTGTCTACGTGCGCGTGAAACTAAGGCACTCGTACAGCATGCCCTGGCTCTGTGGCAGTTCACTGTCGTGAACGTTTGGATAGTTTATAAAGAGGTTTTTGGAACATTTACACTGTCAAAATGGAATTTTTGATGGTAGTCATTTCGGCGCGGGGTTGCGCGCTATTTTGGCAACCGTTCCGATGTATGTTTGGATGCCCATGTACTATTATTGCCTTTTTGGAATGCCAACTGTCTTCGAGGATCACAGTCTAAGGGAAATTCTTAGTGTACCAGGGGCGATGGTCTCTCATCTGTTTGATTTCAAAACCGTTTCTGTTTCTCGTACCGTGCTACTCAATAATATCCCCAATATTGGCATACCTCATTCCTTTCAGTAAGTCCGCTTCATTTATTCTACCGTGGCGCCTGAATGCTTACTAATCGGTCAGCAATTTTCTACGCATAGTTCCCATCGGTAGAGTTCTGTCTCATTTTTTTACCCAACGTTGTGCGTATTCGACTGCAGTGAAGGAATATTGACCGCCCTTTGAATTAACCAAGTGGATGTAACTTCCTTGGATAATGACCCACAGACGGATCATGTCAGCAATTAGAAACACTGAAAGACGTGACGTGATTGCTCACTCAGTTTCACTACGGCGTTACGACCATCACCTTGGGCATCTACTACTCTTCATCCAAACAGCATGCTCCACCTGTTACGTTTCCATCACTTTGAAGAGTAGCCCTTGTTGAACCAACAGAAACCAACGGATTAAATCTTACATCCTTGTTACCTATCCGGTGCATAGTAAACTGTAAGACTTAATACCACACGGGTGAAACATTGGCAATGCATTCGTCAACGATCCTAAGCATTCGGCTTTGTGACTTCCAATTGCTGAAGAATCCTACCCTCAAGGGGAGAACGGGGGTGAAAGGATCGTGGACCAAAAAACTTCTTCAGCCCGCTTCACCTTCTGTTTGAAGCGCGCGGCATTCAGTTCTTATTCCTTGCTCTCTTATTGATCGCTTCTGCATTCCTGCAGTGACACAGTGGCACGTGCTACTGCTGTCGTTCATAAACCTCAAAACCCAGCTTTTAACACATTTAGAACCTTCTGCATGATGGTAGATCATGTGAACTCTAAATACGTTTGCGGAAATGTTTTTTGATGGGCATCTTTTTTGTCAGTGGAATGTACCTTTGGATTCAGACAACGTCGATTTAAGGTGAACTGCCTCGAAGCATCCGGTCTGAATGTGTGTGCAGGATGATATGGCTAGGGAACTATCGGCTTAGTCAATGCTGTCTTGTTGCAGTAGAAAGGCATTTGTCTTTGCCTACTCATAAGTAGCTAATGTCTTGCGTGAATTGTCTAGTGCTCTTGGCATCGGTACGGAGGTAGCTGTTCAGGAATTTCAACATCCTGTGCAGTTCTCACAATCCCTTTCAAATCCATGACCTTTGTCGACCGCCATTTTGTCATGTCTCCTCTGAATGATACGCTAGGACGTTGGTGATCGTAGGACATCTAGGATGGCATTGCCAACTCGGACTGTGGTGAAATTTGCTGCGTGCAGGCCATACGGTCGTCTGTGGAAGTAAAGACCGAGCGAAAAATCGCAATCATGCACCGCCGCGTTGTACAACTTTCAGAGCCGAAGTCTCATATGTCATCATAACTAGGTACACACGTTGAGAACTATGTGGTAATTTCAGTTCTTGGGTTTGTTCGCCATTAAGTGATAGGACTGAGGGGTTTGTTGACGCATTGCAGATAATAGCCACACTTGCTATGTGATGGCACATTTGTTGCAAACGAATGCCTGAAGGGTGATTCCTCTATTCGCTTGTCGTGGGATATCACTCCATCAGCACGAATGTTGATATGGTGCCTGGGAACGTAACCAATATGTCTGTGAAATCGACGTTGTAACTTCTGCCCAAGTGTGGCGATCATCAAGAACAGTCTGTCTCAAACAAAATGATCGAAATTTTTGTGGACGATAGATAACTGATTGGTTTAGAACACCAGACAACTTGAGCACGACGCACCGGATTTCGTAACGTTATCTGAGTGGTGGAACATTCACCGCTTCGAGTGAACTGCTATTCAGATGTAAACTTTGTATCGAGGTAGCGTGGTTCCAGTTGCGACGGTTTCGTTCGGGCAGGACAACAAGAACAAGAGCGGCACCTTCAACTGTTCTATTTGTTTGATAAAGTGCGAACTAGGATGGACACGAACTGAAGGCATTAGCTTTGATTCAGGAATGGCACCGACTGCGTGACATAACCATATGTATCATAGTCACCTATTATTGGCGTATCTGATCCCAGAGTTCAGATCCGAGAACAGGGTAGCTGCCAACGCGACCTAGTCGAATACAGTTTTTCATAGGTCGAATGCTCCTAGGTCATTCCCATCCGACACGGTGAAGAGGGCTCTGTAAGTTTTACAGCCTAGGTGAAGTCATCTACCACGTCGATCGGTTCACCCGTAAGCATGAGGTTTGCGTTTAACCCTAGGAAGTCTTGCAGTAACACTTTATACTTTTCAGGAGTAAAACACATGGCGAACCGTGCGACAGTGGCATTTAGGTTTTTCCCAAGTAGCTTGTGTGTCTTAGGCTGTCTTATGTATGGAAAACGGCATCGTCAGTTTACTAAATGTTTGGGACTATTTCGATCCCTAAGTGTTCTGGAGACAGGTAACGAAGAATAACCAGTAATCATTCAGCTGTAACAGCCCTTCGGCGCCTAGCAGCACCAGGTTACCAAAGCCTGCCGGAGTTGAGTTCGAACCATGGATCTTCCAGTCACTAGGCTCGCGCCCTAACCACTGATCTATCTCGAAGAACAAAGTGGTATGTCGATAATGAAGTTTTTGAGAAAAGACGTGAGGCGGCACATTTTTCTGAGCATTTGTATCGCTTGCAAGCATCACCTTATTTATGGTTTTCGTTGCCCGAAGCAACCGTGACAAATCTCTCTATGGGAGTCGTTTTTATCTGCCGTCTGTCGGTGCGAATGCTGATACAACGAATAACCATCCGTTACCA
Source organism: Opisthorchis felineus (assembly GCA_004794785.1). Classification (NCBI taxonomy): domain Eukaryota; kingdom Metazoa; phylum Platyhelminthes; class Trematoda; order Opisthorchiida; family Opisthorchiidae; genus Opisthorchis; species Opisthorchis felineus. The sequence goes on along the minus strand of SJOL01012104.1, from coordinate 1,330,657 downwards.
CATCAAGATGCGTGTATCGCAGTTGTTTCGGTCACTTCGTTTTGGTCGAACTTCCAGTGCTCCAGGTGTGTGTAGGCGAGATGGCTCAGTGGTTAGAGCGCGAATTTACTGACCGGAAGGTCCGTGGTTCTAACCCAACCTCCGCATCTCGACTGTTCCTGTCTAAGCTTGGGCAACCTGGCAGTATCTCAGCCCTCGTGCTTCCTTCGGGTGGCATGGTAGCTAGGCACCGAAAGTATGTTACGGTTATCTTTTTATTATTATCTAGGGGTGCAAATCTTGCTATCTTTGGATCATACTAACGGAAAAACATCCTGGTTGTCGTGAATACATTCTCTTCTCTAAGAAGTGCGCAAAGAAGAACGGTCGAATACCATATTTCTGCCCGTAAAGTTAATAATGTTCCAACATGTGTACACGAAATTCAGGGCTTGGTAATATATCAGATTTTCTGTTTGTTGACCTTTATTTGCGACACACGTGTTTCCCTTGCAGCTACCGGCCGATTCACGCAGGCTGACATTTCGTCGTTTTATTTAGTTCTCATCTCCACTGAGCGAATCCGTCACCCACCCAAACCTCTATTTCGGCCTTCGATAAATGCTCTTATTTACATACGAATTTCGTTTTGACAGCAGAACTTCTCGTTTGTGATGGTTCGCCTCAACTGAATGTGCTGCACCAGGCCGCCTTATGTTTCAGCAACCCCATGAGTAGTGTGCTACGTCCATTTCGGCTTGTTCAAAGTGACTCAGAATCCTCATTCCAGTGCTTTTACCCTTCACTTAATTCTTCAATAACTCCCCTTGGATCCTCTTCCATCGAAAACATGGCCAAAAAGCGACTAGCCTACAAAAACGCCATCCTCTTGACCATCATATACTGACCAGTTTCTAGCTCTTGTCCTTATCCAGGTTGCCATACACCCGGTCTAAATTGCTCTCCTGTTTTACTTTTGTGATCCGGCGTTTTTACCATACTACTGCAGAAGACCATCCTCGCCCCTCTCTAGCTGAACCCCGTCGGTATGTGCCATCAGTGTTCAGTTGGTTTACTAACTTGAACGTGAGACCAAGTATTTCCGCAGCTTCCGAATGGAACAAATGCGTCAGGCAACAACCCCCGCCCAAACTGTTCTGCGTTTGTTTTTTTCTGCCAGAATGCTCATAACCTTTTTGTGTACTGTGCACGACGCCATGACTGTTGTGGTACGCCAGAAAAGCAGCACGAAATTGTCCCAGAACTAGGTCTAAACTGATTTCTTCCTCAAGTGGCTCACTGAATGCTTGGTAGATACATTTTTTGAGCGTGTCTGCCACATTACATTCAGTGAGATTACCGCTTGTTTATCTTAGTGTTGAGCTTGATGAATTCGGGAATTTGGGAGTCATAAGATCAATTTCCATATACTTGGAAGCAGGCTGAACACAATTTGGAAGTGTATCATAATCACCGACAGAAATACATAATGAGTAAATACTGGTGCTTAACTGCCATACAGCCGTTGAAGTGTGGAAAGAAACGGGGTGCTCGCGGACTTATTACAAACTGCATAATGTCCCCATGGAAAACAATCTAGAACAATAGATGAGCACAACAAGGAGGTAAACGCATCTGAGCATCATACTGAAGCAAGTGGAATTAGCTCCAGATCCTTTGCTGGCCTCACTCTATATGAGTCTACCGCACAATGACAGGCAAACTTTAGCCAAGCATTCCCATTAAGAAGTCAAAACATGCTCACCACCGGGACCGGTTACGTGTCATTTCCTTCAGGGTTTCTAACCACGTGTAAGAAGTATCACGCGGACCTCAAAGAGGAAGGCATGGAGATCACACAACACTCATTTCAACGGCAGTCGCTTTCATTCCGCCTTGCCAAGTAATGGTCCGTTCCCCGAGACCAGCAACTTTGACAAGATTAGCTTCAGCAAGAGGAGATGTGTGGTCATTCATGAAAGACGGTCGGCAATATTGGCTCGGAGGAGAACGATTTGAAACATTGGATTTCCCGCTCTATTCACCATTCTGTTTCAAGTTGAAGGCATCCCTTCCAAACTCTTGATCCTCTTTTCTGAAGTTATTTCCGCCGCCCCCATTGTGACACACTTTCGTGACTTCCCAACTCTCTGAGCTCTCTTATCCTATCACAATCGGCGATCTTTGGCGTTCACCGAACACAGTTTTATGGGCATTAGTATGAAAGTCACTTATTCGCTAGATTTATGACTATGGTGTGACTCGTCTTTACCTTCTATTTGTGACAGTCTCAGGTTGGTACTCCGGCATCTTGACCGTTTGCTACAATAGTTACTAAGACGGTTAGTGCATTTCTCATGTATTTTGATATTCAGTAAAAGGTGAACGTAACCCGGGCAACGCAACAGGCATTCATTCTCCAGTGAGTAGGTACGATTTCCCCCACGACCAACTCAGCCCGCTCAACAGTGGTGGCTTGTTGAACGCTGGAATTTGACGCAGTCAAGATATCCGTGGTTGTATGCTGAACTGAAGGCCGAATTCCTGCTTGGGGCTCGTTGCTCCAGCGGACTCCACCTCCCTCCTCCAAATCACACTAAGCGAAACTTCCAGAACAAACTATTGTGAAATACGTTCATCTATCTTCCGTTTAGAGCTCGGGTTAAGGCGTGAGCTTCCTGACCTGAAGGTCCATGGTTCGAATCCAACCTCAGCATCTCGACTGTTCTTGTCTAGGCTTGATTAACCTGGCAGTGTCTCGGCCCTCGTGCTTCTTTCGGGTGACATGGCAGCTAGGCACCGAAAGGGGGCTACAGCTGAACGATTATTATTGTTATTATTTATCTGCAGGTTTTTATTACCACCTTGCCTTATACTGGTTCAATTTCCATTCTGAGCAAACTAGTCAGTGGTTTTTTATTACCAAGGTAAGCCTCTTAAATACTTCTCACTTTTGGTTGTTTCCTGTAGCAAAAAATGGAACCCTGTCTGGATGCTTCATTCCTTGATGTTTACAAGGGAACCCATGGAGTCATCATCGTCATGGACATGACTAAATCTTGGTGAGTTCGCCTGTGAATGAGCTTTCTAACTTGTAACGCCTTATTGCACAGTTCCTCCTCACTTATCGTTCCTTTCCGTATATCAGGACGTTCACTTATGTACGTCGTGAACTTCCTCGAGTTCCTCCGCACCTCCCGGTTCTGGTTTTGGCTAGTCATCGGGATATGGGTGATAAGCGCACCGTCACGGAGAACCAAGTGCGAGCATTCCTAGAAGAGGAAGCCAAAGGTCGTGCAGCACCTGGCGAATTTCCTGTTTCCAAGTGAGTTACAAGTTCGACTATCTGGTTTATGCGATACTCGGGAGGAGGTCGGCGTGATGTGATCTTGAAGTGTCTGCTCAACCCGAGCGAAAATGCTTCGTAGAAATGTCAGAAAGTGCATCCCTTCGGAAACATTGTCTTCCGGAGGGGGTATACACATTTACTGATGTCAAATGGTATGTGCTTGTTTCCGCTACATTACTAGAAACAGGAATAGTTTCAATTCTGTGGCTTTTCGTCATAGCGTTGACGAGACTTTCATGCCGTTGTTGTTAGCTTCTGGTCCAGTCTCTTCGCGACTCATGAGCGACTACAGTTCGGCTGCGTTTCTCATGTCTGACAAGCTGACAGGCTTCCAGTCCAGTAAGCCTATGCTCATTCTGAATTTGGAATCAAATGATCATTTTTGAGAGCTTGCATCCTTTGAGACGCCTGTGTTTGAGGGATCCCTGTAAATGTGTGTAGAGATGATCATGTTGCATACCTGACTGTGCAAAACTAAGCCATCAAACAAAATCACATGCACAAATCGGAACAAAAGTAAGACGGATGCTTGTTCCGTAGCACACATTCACGTATTGGTAAGAATCTATATAATGAGCCGTAGCCGAAACGTACTTCTTACCAAAGGTCGAGTACGACACACACCATTGTGTTGTGTTTCTTTACAATGTGTGCTCTTGAGTGTGCAGACTTAGCAGACTGACTGATCGATAGGCTCAAAGTATAATTATTAAACCTACCTGTATTTACTCGGCAGCTGATCATCCGTGGCTCGGAATGTTTTTTACAAGGTAAACATCGTTTTTGTGGCTTTAAAGTGTGGCTCTACTCAACTACCATCGTTTTCACCAAAGTACAGCAAAGCCGTATCGATTCAGTCTGAATACCTGGGTATGTTCCAACACCTAGAGCTGGAGCTGGGTTCGAATCACGGACCTTCAAGTCAATGCGCTCATGGCTTAACCAATTGAATATCTCGGGCTCGTATAGATGTCCGAAGGTAACGGAATCAGAGCTCAGACTCAGGAACTGGTACGGACGGCAAAAAGCTCGATGAAGCGACAACTAGCCAGAAAATTTGTTCCTTTGAAGAATGGTGCATGGCGTGATATATATATATATATATATCGCCCTAATATACCGAGGGCTCTACGTTTGAAGTACCGCGACTGGATTCCTGATTACCGTGCGCATTAAATCTCGTCTAATAGATGATAGAATATGAATTTACTGACCGGAAGGTCCGTGGTTCGAACCCGGCCTCTGCCTCTCGACTTTACCTGTCTAGGCTTGGGCAACCTGGCAGTATCCCAGCCCTCGTGCTTCCCTCGGTCTGTCTAGTGGGAGGGATATCTCTTGGCTGTCTGAAACATTTAGGTGAGCATCGCCGGTTGCTTATCGTCTAAACATTTCCAGCCTAATCATTCTAGTCAAAGTGACATTTCTTTTGCGAATGTTTTGCGGAAAACTGAGTTCGTATACCCAAAAAGGTTCTCGGCTGCCTGAAGGGCGCAAAATTCTTAGGTCCTGAGTAAACTCGGATAGGTCTCTCTTCGGGAACAGCTGTGGAATGATCTCAGGCCAACTCACAGGCGACGTGTGAAGCCAGTCTTGCACAAAGGTCCTAATCTAAGATGAAGTTCATGGAAGTCAGAGCAGCTAGGTTGTCTGGATCCACTTATTTGAATGAACTGCCATCAAGACGACGAACCTGAAAACATTCACGAGTGTTTGGCAGCTGAATAGGAATCATCAGTCAACAATGGTCAAACTACTGGACCCCTGAACTTAGCTGGACATCCACAGACGACTGCGCGTCGCCGAATCTAGTGCTACACGCAAGTCCTTGGCACCGGTAGAACGAGATCGGCGGGCGAACGCGTGTAGGCCATTTGCAAGCCATTACTGGCCCTGAACTTTATGGCATAACAGTGGGCACCGGGACCAGTTACCTGTTTATCGCTGAGGTACCGGCTTTATCCGTGAATTTCTTCAATTTTCAGCGTAATACTGAACCTCACCCTGTATAACGCATGCAGGTGATACCTAGAGTTACCCACTAACACGTCAAAAAGGTTAATGGCATTCTACTTATCTTGCAGTGGCTGATACTGTCATCCTGAGGATGACAATACCAGGCATGCAGTCATTGCAAAACGGAAAAAAACGTACCTAGGTTTCAGAAGGCTGCGTTTATCAAATGAGCCGGTCAGTACCCTGATGACCCACAAGACCGATCCTACCGCGGTAAGCACGTCCGTATGTGGCGCAAGTCAACATGGTCGAGGCTGCATTGGAGAGATTCATCCCCTTCCGAATGGCTCGCTTGTTTTACAGCACTGCGAGCGTCATGTCTGGAACCTTCTCACGCTTGCTTGGATAGCTGTTGTCCATGTCAAATGTCATGGGGGTCTGGAGAAGGTTGTAGAGTACCTACGCGTAGTTCAGATGTTCGCATGAATTATTCTCTGGTGTTCCTGGATCCCAATCCACTAGACTGTTTTGTTCGACTCATCTGAAAAGCCCTACAGATGTGCAAGAACATGGTGAAGGGTCTTTGCGCAGTCGAAAGGTTTTGAATTATCTCGAGGTATCTTTGAACAAGTTCCGTAATTTGTCATTAAACTTTTCATGTTACTTTGTTGCGAGATCAGTTTTTTTGGACAACACCGAAATTCGAGTGGCCTGCTTTTTCGTACTATCAATCAACGTTGTTGCCCAAAGGCTATCTCAGATGGAAGCACCAACTTATCGATACGCTCATGAATGCAGTCAACAGTCTGTATGAGGGTGGAAAAAACCGAAAGTTGTTTCCTACTTCCATTTTTGTGCATTTAGGTGCACACATTCACTTGTGCTACTCCGCATCTTGAAAGAAACAAATCGATCTATCTTAACACGGTTTGCAAAAACACCAGAATTTCTTCACTTGGACTCATTCTCTGCGACGTACTTTACTAGGCCTTTTAGCGTCGCCGATTTCCAGGTCAGTACTCAATGTCCTGTAAGAAATCGGAAACCCAGTTTTCAAACACTTTACGTGTACCTTTCAGGTAATGCCGGGGAATGTAGTATGGAGACGGTGTCAACCACTATAATTTTATGTTCGCCTTTCTCGATGCTTTTATGTGCAATTAAGGAGAGCACTTTGCGATGCGTAATTTTCAGGTCTCTTACTAGATGACCTTATCTATATTTTTTTGTCTGAGGAGCAGGCTGTCCTGTTGCACTGATTCCTCCAACTTGCCGGGTTTACCTTTCAACGATCCCCACACTGAGGTTATGACCCTCAGGTTTTCGAAAAAGTGGATAATAGTCATTCAGCTGTAATATCCTCTCGGTACCTGACTGCCACGCCACCAGAAGGAAGTACTAGGACTGAGATGACGCCAGCCTGCCCAAGCGTAGGCGGTAGCAGTTGAGATGCCTGGGTTGGATTCGAATCATGGACCTTCCGGTCAGTAAGTTCGTGCCTTAACCACTGAGCCTTCTCGAGCTCAGTTTGTCTGTTTATGCAACGTTCCTAGTTGTGGTGGCTGTCCATCTAGGCAACTGCGATGGTGCCTCGAGTGCTTTAGGGGAACGGCTTAAATGGCTCTCCCCAACTTTCTTCATTCCAAACGTTAATGTGCCTCTCAACAACAGCGCTCCAGGTTAGCCGATGGCTTAATGAGGGCGGTGCTTAATAGGAGGAGTCCCTCAGTGATGGTACTGGAGTTGCATACAACTGTTACGCAGTCAAGACGGGGTTTATCCGCCCAACTGCTTTCGCCGCTCAGAATAATCGGGTGTGCATAAGCGATCTACTGGTTACCTGCTGCTAGATTGAACGTGGTTCCCACGCAGATCCACCTGAAAAAATCACCTAACAACAAAATAACCTGATCCTCTTTGGACTACTTGGTCTGTAACTTCAGAACACACTATCTTCATGACATAAATGCCACTGTGTTTTGGAGCCTTCAAAGAGGAAAATTCGGATATTATTGCAAATTTTACATAATCAAGACCAGATTTGTGAGAATGATGGTCGCAGTCGTGACACTAACGTGAGACACGTATTCATAGGAATGTCGCACACTCAACAAACTCTAATCAAGCTTTCTACACCACCATCACTCCTGGTCTATGAGAAATCCGTGAAAGTATGTCGTCTTTTCTACTTCCTTGCAGTAAGCCCGCCAATGTCTATTACCCAGTCGAAAACTGTTATTCATAGTCACGTTAAGCACCAATCAGTTTGTCATGATGAGGGTTGGTCATGGGAAAAGAGGTATCCTACAGCACCGTGACCACTGAAGTGTCAATATGTGTCGGAGTGAATCATGTTATTCCCTCCACTGACTAGCTCACCGGTGAAATCACGGTATGATTTTCAGTAAACTGTTCCTTAATGCTCCCATAGATTTTCGAGCGTTTTATTTGAGGTGGAGTAAATTTTATGTATTTCAGTCGGTTTTCCATAGACATAGACATTTTAGTCGTGTTTGTGTGCACCGCGCAGTCGTAGCCCTCATTTTCCTCACAAATCACTACTTGTAAGGTTGCTAAAAACCCTTGAACAGCCCACGACTGATCTCGCCCGTCTTGAGGCTTCTCAGGTAGGTGCAGTCTTCCAGTTTCCGTCAACCTCCTGTTTTGATTGAACCCAAATTGGACGCAATTCGCGAACTACACTCATTTGGCTCTAACGGGAGGCTCAACTGGATTTTAGCCGAATATCATAAATGAGAGATTCAGTTGGAATTCATTTTAGTCTCCCATTAAAACCCAATCAGTGTGCAAATAAGTGGTTTTGCGCATAGTTTGCATTTTCTTTGCTTTGCGACAACTTTTTTTCCGTTGGATGATGGTTCATGATGGTGCCAGCTTACGGACCGGAAAGTCCGTGGTTCGAACTCAACCTCAACATCTTGACTGCTCCTGTCTAGGCTTGAGCAACTTTGCAGTATCACGGCCCTCGTGCTTCCTTCGGGTGGCATGACAGCTAGGCACTGAAAGGGTGCTACAGCTGAACGATGAAGCAGTCCGATCACAGTGTCATCAGGTTTCTGCTCCATTGCTTCCTACCTCAGACTACATGGATGAGGACATATCCCTAACTCGGCCATATTCCATATGAACATTCTGACTTGATCAAGTTTACCGCAATAGAACAGTGGGGAAATTGTATATAAGTCGACCAGTTTCAGGCATCTCTAACCTATACCCAGCTAAATGCGTCGTAGTTGTTTTGGAGCACCGGACGCAGACCTAATCATACCTGTAACAGTTAGGCATTGAACTATAGGATGGTTTCTGCGGACAGTCCATTTGATTGTTTCGATAAAATCGGGCGCTGGTGATTGAATGTTACAGAAACGCGATTCTCGATTGATATACCTAACATAATGAAATCACTGCCGATCGATCGTTCGGCTTATATTTCATGCCCACCCACCAAGACAAATGTGTTGTATTTTGGGGTTTGCCGCTTGTTGGTGATATGCGAGCACACACACCGATCCGCTGAAACCTGAGATGCGTCTGGGTATCCAAGCTGCCATTCCAGGTGTCAGATGTCTCAATGGCTGCTGTATCGGCCAGTCAACAGCCTCGCATCAGTAGGACAGACGTAAGACGGGGTTGGTAATGCAAGGGCCGGGTCGTGGTGAATAGGCTGCAGTTCGGATTTCACAACTCAACCGATCATCCTTAGGCTGGTTTAGTGGCCTTCATAAAACGTCGTCAAAACACAAGCACTGAACGCCAAGCAGAAAAAAGTTGGGAAGGTTAAACCGAACCATCATGGCCCCAAGAACAGTCTAGGAGTTCTATTGTTAACCGCTGATAACAAGATGTTCTAATCTCTGGCTCTGCGACAGTGGCTTATTACGTATGAACGAGTACGATCAACTGCCATACGAGACGTGAGAACAAACCCACAAATCCCCAGCTATGACGCGATCCCAACCACTCCTGGTGCAGAAGGAAGAAGACCGAACCTTCGGAGATGTTTTGCTGCCTCAACCAAAAGGAATTTACAGCTGGAACAACGCCGAATGCCTATATTTTGAATGACAATGAAGAACCATAAATGCGTTAGCACACACAAATTGCAACCAGCCAACAGGGGAGAAACCCGATCTTTTGCAAAGTTATCCAAGATGGCGAAAAATGGCGCGAGAAATCAAAATTCAAATTTTCAGAAATTTGAAATAATTCAACTTTTAGGTGGTTTGGGGGAAAACTGATTTCTCAAACAGGCCACAGGGTGAGTTTGGACGATTCAGAATCTGGCCTGCGGAGGTCCAAACCGTTGTAATCCTCGCCGGTGGATCAACTTAGAGATTTGTAGACTAACATAACAGCATTACCTGATACCTGTCGTTTCAAAGTACTTTCGATTTTCGCCGTAAGCACCAGTGGTCGAATACATCGAATCCGCAAAGATCGTCAGTTCCGAGAGGCCTGGCTGTGGAATATAGGTAGCTCGGGTGCGCTGCTTGGTTGTTGGTCTGCAGTTGGATTGCAAACGTTTCATCACCAATCGAGGTAACATCGTCAGTGCGTCAACCCCGCATTGTGGTGTCGTACTGAGTGGGAGAGTTTCTGAAAAGATTGAGCAACTGCCGGCAGATGGGGTCCGTGGATTTCCTCCGAAATATCATCTTCACCTAGAAACTTTTCTCCCTGTAGTCTGACTATTTCTGCCAGTCAGCCTAGCTAGGAGCGTCGCGATCGATGGTGTACAGCTTGTAGGTTTCCACATACGTGGTGAGCACTTGGTCGTTGAAGGCATAATTAACTAGTGAAGTGAATTGTTCCGTCTGTCTCTTCAGCTTTTTCTTATAGTGTGCTATTACTTGACAATGAGCGTTTCGACTTCTCCGTTTTGCTGGAGTGCCACGGATCAACCGGGATAATTTCTAGTAGTCGCCGGTATTTGCCATGCTAAAAGACCTTTCTGACCAGTAATGCATAAGATCTTTTCGGACTGAGCTGTTTTGGTGACGTAAGCTGGCCACACATGCCTAGGCAGTTTGTTGTGACCGATGAATGATTCAATTTTTGTAGCATCCGAGTTTTGATGCTTTGATCCTTTGCACGGACGCCTTTGGATACAATGAGAACCAGAATGATTATTGGCTGAACCTGAGACAGTCGTAGTAAGTTCAACAGTTGGAAATGTTTTTCTAGTCTTTCTAGTCTTTAAGCTGGACTAATTTGATCCTTTTTGTAGGTTTTAGTCTGTACCGAACGATGTGTTGAAGTTTGAACCTTGCGCCTCTAGGTTTGTCTGCTCCACGTTAGGACCTGCGGTCTTCATGCCCATAGAGCTGCGACCGGGAGAGACAGTGCAACCGCCGTTTGAATACCAAATGCGCAGATGCCTCTTCGATACGGGAAACATGTGTTAGGTATTACCAGTCGACTGAACGCTACAACGTTGACCAATCACCATCATGGCAGCGTTTTCCCAGGCAGAACATCCCAAGAATTTGATGGATGATGTCCTCTTAGGCACCATTTCTCACGTTCCTGCAACCGTCAGGATATCGCGGTTTGGCACACGGTTAACCACTCTTTGTAGCTGGTAGCTGAAATCATAGTTGACTGAGAGGTCCGATAAAGAAGCAGGAGTGTAGATGGTCATGAAGGTCAGGTTCACTGGAGAGCCCTCGGAACGAGTATCAACCCCGTACTATACTGACTTTCTGAAGAGTAAGGTGACGTGGGCACGTGCGTTAAGGGCGAAAGCCACACAATGTAAGCCCGAGTTATCATTCGGTACAAACATTTGGAAGCATTCACTTTAGGGACTTTAATGCGCCTTGTGACTAAAACCAAGAATCCATGTCCCCGAGAGACAGGCAATGTCACCTTTTTAGCCAAAGAGGTTTAACATATTGAGACTCTAGCGTCAGGGGAAGTACTGACATTCCAACAATATTTATGCAGAGCGTTCCTAATTTTCAGGAGGCAGGAACAATGTTCAACAACAGCTGAGTGGCCGTCAAGAGGGTCGCTCACTGGGGACTCCGTAGCATGAACAGGGCCGTATATCATGGGGTGAATGTGTGACCGACCTCTTCAATGTCACATGGATTTTGTACGAGCGTGCACTTGTAGCGTCTTCCCACTCATACTCAATACAGGAGGTATGGTGTAGAGAGCACAACTGTTAGAATTGCAGTTGCGTTTTGGGCGACCTCATCCACCGGGTCTTGTGTTTATTCGAGTTCGCTTCTATAGACCGTACACACCCACCTGCGATCCACAGGATAGAAGGGTCCCTTCACACAGCTCGGATGCCAATCCACAAGTGCTACATATTGACCAAAAAACGCATGTTATCCTCATGGCATGTGAGACCCCCTTATGGTGGGGTAACGCTTGGCATGTCGTCGCTGAGCCCGTGTGTCATGATGTAGGAGATCCAGTCGCCATCCGAGAATCCGTTAGCCCATGTGCAGTAGGTATCACTGTCTCAACTTGATACCATGTATGCGCTGTGCTTTGTCACTAACTAAAAATGACCATCCAAGGTCCTAGCAGTCCACAGTTCATTTTTTGGCATGTCGGTAGCAACTTCCACAGGGATCGTAACCAGATTCGTTAGTTGGAAGTAAATTTGGAGGAGGCTTTTTATTACGTGTTTGGGTGAAGTCGCTGAGTTCAACGACGCTAATAATAAGATAATCGTTCAGCTGTAGCACCCTTTTGGTGCCATGCCACCTGAAGCAAGCACGAGGGCTGAGATACTGCCAGGTTGCCCAAGCTTAGACAGGGGAAGTCGAGATGCAGAGGCCGGATTCGAGCCACGGACCTTCCGGTCAGTAAATTCGCGCCCTAGAAACGACACTAATCAGTTTCAAGTTAGGCTGAAGGCTGAGACCTTCAGCCTAACTCTCCTAGTGCCTAGTATGTCAAAAGTACCCAATTTTCGCTCTCATAACTACGCAGTAGGGGTATTGACCATTTCGTTCGCAAAGTGTAGCAGCATCATATAGGACTCCCCATGCACGTTCCTAGTTCTCTGGAGCTAATTTGAGGCAGAGCATGTATCAAATTGCTTTCAAGACTAGTGAAAACTCCGGACAACCCGCAACACGGCTTAGTCCTCGAGTCTTCATCAGGCTTATTTCCCACTTGCAGAAAAATTAGGATTGTGTAAGAAGACAAAAACGTCGATTGAAGATTGATCGCATGTCGATAACTTGCGATATGCCATGGAACACCTTCCATGACACGTCTCATCTGAAGTAAACACATAGCAACTTCATTCACAAATACCTTCGACCCAATTGATTTTGGAATTCCCTTCCCCCGCACGTAGCCGCCCTCATTTTCAATATCGGTGAAATTCCAAAAGCCACCCTGATTCTATTTATATTTCACACGATAATATCCCAGTGTTTGCTTTCGTTGACACAACGATCCATGAAAACGTTNGCCTTTTTGGATGAACTGACCAAAGTCATCCCGTCCTTTGGTATGCACTTTGCACCCACAAAGTGTAAGGTCATGCTGCTGGACATGCAGTCACTGAACACGCCACTTACAATCCAGGGAGAGGCACTGGAAGTTGTGGAGCGTTTTACGTATCTGGGAAGTTGTATTAGTTCTGATTGTAGTGTGACAGACGAGGTCAATGCACGAATCTGCAAGGCTCGGGTCGCGTTTGCTAATTTGAGGCACCTATGGTAGGTATGGTAGATAGGCAATGAATGGTTCCGCAACCCCTATGTATTTTTTGAAAAACGTCTAGCCACTCCAGAGTTTTCGTAGCGCTGCCTGCCCTGAGCGACCATTGATGGGCTGTTTGATCCCTGTTGAGACCCATTAGCAGTGCGCATCTCACGAAAATCCAGGAAATTTCGAACCCGCAATCCCTCGGCTAGTAGTTTGAACACTTAACCATTCGATCACAAGCGGCTCATCAGGAGTATGGTCCACTCGTACAAGATATAGTGGCACTCATCCTTCAATGACAGAAACCACATTACGTGATCAGGTATTGACTGGCTGCCCGAATGACGACTTCTCAGATGGAAATTTCACTCATCCTGTGAATTACTCTTCCTCCGAGTTACTTACAGATTGTCGGTAGCGTTAGGATGTGAAAAATTGGTCCAAAGGAAGTAAATGAAATGGTGTTATGGAAATGCTTCACGCAGTGTTAGTATTGTGTGGAACAAGAATCACATAATTCGAGTACGTGACAGCAAGTTGAAGTTTGTACCTGGACAGCGTTCACGACTTGTGTATGGCGTATTCTTATTGGATTACCGAGCATAAGTTAGAGTACCTGGTGTCTACGGATTGTTGATCAGATGGCTGTTTATCTGTTTTCCTAGCTTAGCAATTGACTTGCAAACGCTTCATCATCATACGAGGAGACATCATCAGTGCGCTGTTGGGTGGGTACTTCTTGTTTGCTGGCATGCGTTTATATAACATTTAAAGATTACTTCTTATCTTCTAACGTGATTGGCTAGTTGGGTGGAACCGAAACATTCAACCGGATGGGGAAGGATGGCTTTACGAATAAGCTTTTCGGAAACAGGTGACACTGCAGGTCTTAAAGACCAAAAGGAAAGTAGCCATATTCTGATCGTAACAGTTTGAAAATGGAGGAGACATTAGAATCTGTTGGATTAGATGACCCCGGGATAGTTCTCAGAAGGAAAACGCTGTCAACCGGCAACAACCGCCAACTACCAACAATAGCTTGATTCCACTTTCTTCATGTGGGTCAGAATGCAGCATTTTGACCATTAGGAGAATTGAGGAAATAGTCGGAGCTCTCGTTCGTTGTTGGTCGTGCTCTGGCTGTTCCGCATCTCGCTTGGGCAACTTGGTTGAGGGCTAATCGCCACAATCGAGATTCGTCTTTGAAAGTTGGCACTCCCTGGAACTTGCTTCTACTGCTTATTTTCCTTTAAAGCTTCAATAATTTTTTTTTTGGAATTTTGTTGTGAGACAGCGCCTCTGTGAGTGCAGAGTAGAGTTATCCATGGTGTCGTTTTTGGGCTTCCTAACTGGTTACATCCCATTGTAGTGTTTACATGATCGTGCCAGAAAGTGTAAAACTGTGCGCATGAAACGAACAGTCGATGAGTGCAAGGCGACCGATCACGTTGCCAGAAACGCCTTTTAGCAAAAGTGCGCGGCATCAATAATGGTTATCTAGCAAGTCAAGCTTCAAGTACGTTGTAGGTATTCTTGTTCCAATAATTCCATGCAGAAATGTCATCTTGGGGAAGGCGCGGTGGAGCTTCCATTTGGGGGTGATGTGTTTGACCCCCGGTATTGGTGTACACAAAATTATCAGAGCTTGTAGGAACGATTTTGTTGACAAAACTTTCCCTGTATTTCGGCTGAGTTATACATAAGTATACTTAATGTGGTGCAGTGAAACTAAAGTATTTCGAGTAGTTTTTGAGTGCGAATCTGCTTAACTCTCTTGACCGTGTTCGACACCTATAAATGTAATAAGGGGGACTGAGTTCTTCACCCAGCTCATCTCAACCGCGTGCGCATAGGCGTTCCACCATTGAAAAAATGGTATAGCAATTTGGTACTGATCGGCTAGTTGTTTATTCATTTCAGATCGTTCCCTAGTGAAAACATTGTGGCATATGTCCACTGTCCATATGCTGCCTTCCGCGGACAGCTACAGTTTATTTCCACATTCTAAGGCGGAATTACAACAGCTGCGTTCAGCATTTGGTTCGGTAGAGCCTTGCAGTATTTTAGTTACAGCCAGCATCGGAAGCTCCACATAAAGCACCAAGCATTCAACTGGGTTACTGTTAAATAAGGTGTTGTGCAGGTTTCTGCTATCTTGACTGACTTGTAGGTCACCAGCGTAATCACGGGTCCAACTGCCAAACTTAAACAACCAGAACCGAGGTAAGTTTGTTCCAACTTTGTCATCCCGTCAAGCTATTCATATCGCTTTGATGTGGCGTTAATGGGTGGCTCCGGGAAGCACTCATGGTGCTATACTGCGGACTTTACGATATTGAGGTGAAGCGTAAAGGAACTGGCGGTTGACGCCGACGCTTAGGTGGTAACCAAGTGTTCGGTGTCGGTGCCCGTCATAATTAAGCCGGCTATTGGCTTGCAACAGGCCCCTGTGTGTTTGCCCTCCGGTCTCGTCCCATCGATACTACCTCGCTACCGAGGTCTTTGGTGCAGCAACAAATTCAGCGACGCGCAGACCGTCTGTGACTGTTCAACTCTGCGCAGTTGACCGAAAAATTCATTTCGGATGATAGTCATTCAGGGTAACACAATATAGCACAATACCAATGTAGTACACCACCCAGAATTCAACTGGCGGCATCAATAGATCAGTTTCTTGCTTTACAGCTTTACGGTTGGCTAGGTTCAGTGACGTCTGTGGACCTCGTCTGTGGTTTCTTCTTCGATTCCATTCCATTTTTTTCAATGGACTCATACCGGACCCTTCATTTGCCTTGAATTTCATTCCAGTGCCCTTCCAGATGTTATCTGAAGGGGACATGGAATAATGTCGGAAACCCCACTATTCTCTCATTATCATCATCCACCATCTTCTCTCGTTCCATTTTCACTATGGTCTCTTTCTAATGGATGACAATAAATAGACCTTATTCGCCTTTGCGGAACAGTATTCAAAACAGAAATTGGCAATGTAGTGGCAGCCGACCGTCTTGAGTCCTCAGAACTAAGTGAATGTAACATAGTACTTTACGGCGGTGGACAGATATCCATTTATGCTTGAGTTTGCATTCACAATGCAACCGACGTGCCATGATCACGTTCTAACAACGAATGCTGCCTGGAAAAATACGATGTTCATTTATTTCTCGTTGCTACACTGTAGACCCACATCTAGCTGTCGTCCAATGTACTCCGCCCTCATTTTTTGTTTTGTTTTCAAGACCTCCTAAACGGGCGTTCCGCGTTCAGTACTGCGAAGCTTCCATGCTAAACGGATTTGGGCTGCGATATGTGCACAAATTCTTCAGTCTTCCATTCCTTTGCCTTCAACACACGGTCTTGCGTCAACAACTCGCTCGGAACGAGATGGAAACGTCGCATGTTATGGCCGAACTGGAGACAGATGGAAATGCGATCTGTGCCAATCAGTCAGCCTATGAAGCGTAAGCTTGGGTTCAGTCATTTTTGGGTCAACCAGTTTGGTTGCAAATGTTCTATCTTCATGCGTGGTAACATTGCTTCTGCGCTGTGAAGACGTTATTGTTACTGTCGCCTGTCCTTGCAATGGTGCACCTGATTGTCCAGTTCATGGAACGGATGCTCCACCAACACTCCGTGCTGTACTGTTTTTAGTACATGCCCTTATTTTAGGTGTTCCGGTTCCTTAATCTGAGTCCTACGATGGATGTGTCGTCAGCCTTATCATCATTGACAGCATATCTGTGTTTAACACCGACTCCTCATTGCCGCACGATCACAATTCATTTCAAAGCCTTATTCTTAAAAAGAAGACAGGGAGGAACTCCTCAGTACTAACTCACAACAGGCATTTCAGGCCATCCATATCTGCAGACATTTTTTCAAACAGTCTTGACAGAAACTGACAACATAAACGTCAGTGACGCCGATTAGGAGCGTGGAGGACCACATAGGCGCATCCTGGAAGACCCGTTGAACTGACTTCACCTGGACTTTCTACTCATGTACGTATCCCTATGCCAGGTCAATGCATTGGCCACATATCAACCTGGATAAAGTGCCAGATAGTCTATGATCTAGCGTGTGCAATAGCTGATCGAGCCACCACAACTTTCAGTGCTGGTGGTGAACACCTTCTTCAGTTGTAAGCTCTGCTGCACAGGTGAACGCTCGCTCCCGTTGCTCTCGTTGACGTCCGTCTACACGACCTGTGATTCTCAGGCGACGGTTGTCAAAACGCTGAAGACTTTTCAGTGTCGCTACTCGCAGTGTCCACGACTCACAATCATAGAGCAAAACCGTCTGTACCCCCGGCCTGGAGGATTAGATGACTATGTTCGTCGGACCGCTGTGCACTGACCAACCTACTATGAAAGGACTGTGAAAGTACACAACCCGTCGCTACACAAGGTCTTTCAGTTCTTTTGCGATGTTAGGACATCCCATTAAACTGACACATTATCTATGTCACAATAGTAATGTTGCCACCATGTAACACTGCCTCACTAAACAGTGTGCACTCTTCAACATTGATTCGGAAAACACATCGATGCTTCGGACTGTCGGTTAAGATTTCAGTTCAACTTTACCGCTCTTATCTCGAAGTACTTGGTCTCTTTGCACTCAAAATCCTCATCAGTAGCCACGATAAAGTTTCGAAGAGGAACACTGAGGGCATGATTCTCAATAGTGTCGTTTAATTTGAAGTTTTAGAACGGTCATGCAGTTACTATTAGGTGAGCCAAGATTAGATTTATCTCGCTTCGGTTCTCCAACATCCCTTTATACAATACGGCGATTTAGGTCTGACTGATTCCCCTCTTGTTCGCTCCTCATAAAGTAGCGTGTGCAGAGGACGGTAAATTATCCCATCGTTAGGGCGTTCATACTCTTGAGAGAGATGGCAAATTTGGGGCATAGCCTACGTTTTTGGCACACCGCTATCCAAAACGTTTCTCTTCTCTAGCAGTTTTCAACAACACACGACAGGATGCGATGAAACTAGTCACTTCAACCACATTGTATGCTTGGAAAAATCAATAACCTTTAATATATGGAAGGTGTGATTTCTAACTTGGTTTCGTTGCCTGTCGTGTGTGCCAAATCGGGAATTTCTGTGCTGCTGTATCATACTCAAATGAGAACAAAAAATGAAAATAATACATGAATGTGAATTCTGGCATTACAACAAACCGTAATTACTGGGAACTCGAACTATACTCACTTGCAAACTAATTTCCCTTTAATGGAAAACTCAAATGAATCCCAGCTGAATCTCTCGTTTGTGGTTTTCTTCAAGCGAATATACCGCACAAGAGAAGCCTCATGTTTCAGTTGGTACGGTATTCGAAATATTGCAGTATATTTTTTAATCAACACTACTCATGAGGTTGCTGATAACTCTTGGAGAACCCACCACCGGTTTCGCTTTTCTTGGGGCTCATCATCTGGGCACAATCCCCGTCAACCTTATGTTTCAATTAAACCATAATTGCACAACATCGATTTATACACTCGTCTGCGAGACTCATCTGGAACCCACTTGAATCTCTTGTTTTTGATGCGACATCTCGAATAACGTACCAACTGAAACATCAGGCGACCTGGTCCAGCACATTCAGTTGAAAAAGAACATCATAAACGAGAGATTCAGCTGGTTTCCAGGTCCGTCTGCCTTCAAAACCAAATCGATATGCAAACGAATGTATTATTCAACGAAAACAGTTTTCACTCCTGGCTTTGACCTGTATCTGTTAGGTAGAGCTTTAAAATTTCAGTGAAGATTTTATCCTGCTAGTAAAGCGTAACACACTACTCATAAGGTTGCTGAAAATTCTTCAGCAGCCTAAGACCGGTTTCGACCTTCCAATTCGGACTCATCAGGTAGGCACAGTCCCCGAATTCCCGTCAAGCTTATGCTCTACCTGAACCCGAATTGCACGAAATTAGCGAATTACACTCATTTGCATACCAATTTGGTTTTGATGGGAGACTCACATGGAACCCAGCTGAATCTCCCGTTTATGATTTTCTTAAGCAACTGAATGTGCTGCACCAGACCGCCTCATGTTTCAGTTGCTACGATATTCGAGATACCGCGATGCATGTATAGACGTAATACGCTACTCATATGGTTGCTGAAAATTCTTCGACAGTCCACGACCGGCTTCGCCCTTCTTGGGGCTCATCAGGAGGCTCAGTCCTCGAGTTTTCATCAACATTATGTTCTACCTGAAACCAAATTGCACGAAATTAGCGAAATACGCTCATTTGCAAACAAAATTAGTTTTGCGAGAGACTCCCCTGGAACCCAGCTGAATCTCTCGTTCATGATGTCCTAAGCAACTGGATGTGTTGCACCAGACCGCCTCATGTCTCAGTTTCAGCAAACTTGTGGGTAGTTTTCTTCTCGAATGTCGTACCAACCGAGGCAGCATTTGTCCGGCACTTTTAGTTGAGGATCACCTTAAACGAGGGGTCCAGCTGAGATTCTACCGATTCTTCCGCTAATACCAAATTGATATGCAAATGAGTGTGTTTGGCGAAAGTATGGGCCTTTGTAGGAAGTTGTTTTTTGTGCGGGAGTTTGTTTCCATTTTGGGGCGTCCTTAGGGACCAGCATACTTGAAATTGCGCTGTCAGCAAATCTCGTTATAGAATTGTGAGCTTCAAAAATTCTCAGGATGGAAAACTTCCTGCTATTTTTAGTATCCAGCCCCAGTATTCACCCATATTTCATCCGTTTAAGTTTGTTCCCCCTAAGATGGTGTCAGTGGCTTGTGATAACATTTTGAATAGAGTTAACTCGCTATTCAGGAACTATTGACTCACTAGCTAGAGCCTATTCTTAGCGAGCTGTTCTGTGATTCCCAAAACGGACTGAAATAATACCACGTGACAGTGCCAAGGGATATTGCGATATTCCCCCTGGGGCTCAGATTCTTCTTTTCTCATGTGAGGTTGCGAGGAGTTTGCTTCCTCGAACAGAAATTGGAATGACGAAATCCGTGCCTCAAAAATCGCACCATCGATGTGAGTACTTTTGGTGGATTCTTTTCGTTGACAAGATACTGTATAGAAAACATGAGGCTTGAGCCAACTATATAGGTGTCAACGTAAAAAAAAATCGTTCGTTAGTAATAATTGCATAGTTTCTTCAATTTGTTTACGAAATATGGAGGCATGTAACAGTCTGAGTGTGCATCCATGCAGTCCTTGTTTTGTTAGTGTACCTCTACCGTCCAATAGGTAAAGTCTTTGGCTCCCTTTGTTTGGAAATTGGCTTAGGAATTCTCTTATACACGAAGTTCTGCTGTTTGTGATGTGCCCAGGGATCGGATGACGTAAAAAAAATCCCTGGGTTTTGTTCATTGCTGTTCTGTGGTTGTTTGGTGGAACAATTTCCTGTGTTTGTGTCCCGTAATGCCGAGTCAACTTTGGAACGAATTCCCGACTCCAACTGTATTAGTTGCACTGTGACTCCTTTTGTGCTTGCTAGCCTCCTCGGCTATCCAACGAGTGACGGTTCGTGCTTGTTCTCAGCCCTAGTGATTACCAAAGCAGTTTCAACACCTGTTTCAGTCTGTCGTCCCAACTCGCAATATAGTGCGCTTTTCACTGCACTTCATTTTATTGCAAGACTAAAAATGTTCCCCCGGTTCCAGGTTTCTTAATTAAGTCAAAAAAGGCATTTCACCTATTTACATCATTGTCCAGGGTTGCTGCTGCAAAGTGCGCGTTTTTTTAGTGGTGCCGTTAATGCCCGCTTAGGGGATGGGGATTGGTTTATTTTCCGACTTCATTTCTTGTGTTTCACAAATAGGGGCAACACGATCGTAGGCTTGAAAAAAGAAGACGTGTAATGTGCGAACTCCTCTTAACACTAAGCCTATCTTACGCGCTTTTTCCCACTCTTAAACTTTCACTGTTACTTACTGTTCCTAAATCAACCTATCAACTTGGTCGATACAAAATTCCCCTTATATATATATATATATATATATATATATATATATATATATAATGGTATTC
>SJOL01012104.1:1259986-1309219 GCA_004794785.1 Opisthorchis felineus | reverse complement strand
ATCCATCCAATCAACGTCGTGTTCAGTTACTTCGAGCGGCCAGACTGTGGACAACCGAGTAGTGAGTGCTAGATAAGTAATTCAACGTTTTGCTAGTCCTTTACGCTCACGCACAAATGCTGCTGGGGTCCACGAACGATTGTCCCCAGCGTTCCAGAAATCGAACAGATCCAATCTCTTTTATCTCAGCTGTTTATTTCATCATATTCAAAGGTCCGCATTCAAATGTCCGAACTCCATGAGGATAAGGTTTTTCTCAGCTGGTACGTCAGCTGACATTGAGTACGCAGACAGTAGTATTGCCCTTTCAAATGCAAACAATTTGGAATATTTTGGAAACCAGCAGCACCCGAAACCACTTCAGTCAAGTGGTCTCTAGTGAGCCAGTCGATAGACTGACAAGTGAAGTAGTTAAACGCTGCGTTTTGTGTGAGCGCGTGAAAAAACATTGGACGCTTAAAACTTGACTTACTTTATCTAAACAATCCTTGCCACCTATGATATATTATGCGAATGCCAACAGGGCGATTTCAGCATTATGCACTGATTGTAAAGCCTCAACCAGATTGAAGTCGCATGCTTGGTGTTTAACCGATGACATTATCTCAGGATGTGAAGGCTAGACTGCTAGATGTTATCTAAAGGGTGACTACTCTTGTCAATGACTGGATACAGTTTCCGAACTGTTGATATGCGTAGTAACTGGCGAACCTGTACCCATGAACTTCACTTTCAACCTTTGTAATTCAGTCCCCCAGGCCCAGTTCAACAGCCCCTTTCCTTGGCTCGAAGTTTTGCATACCTCATCTGACGCGATCCTGTTTGACTGCGTTTATCCGATTCAACAGCTAGGACTTGAGTAGCTGCGAGGGGGTTTCGATCACAAATCGAATAGTTTATGTTGTGCTTTTGTACAGTACTTTATTGATACCTTTAGCATTGATCTGTTCGTATTTAGTCATCAGACAATAGCAGCATCCATCCAACAAGCGCGTCTATCGGGGTTCTTCCCGAGGATGGAATTGGTGTCGTGCAATTGACCAGCAGGAGCATACCCAATACGTCGACGACCGTTCCCTCTATCTTGGTCTTCTCCTGTGTGTCCTCGTGTAATCCATTCGATTTCGCTCTTATTACAGCTCATCAGTAATACCTAACTTCCATCTTCTGACCCGCTAGGTGACCACGTTACCGCTACTTCCGTCGCACGCGATATACTAACTTGGATCGTATACCGGGCAATTGTGTTTGCATATATATTTACGATCCAAAGGTCTCTGATTCATGTCGAACTTTCGGTTGCTACTTGTTGCCACTTGTCGGATCCGTTTTGTTGTTGGGACTAGTCCAATGGAAAGTCGACAAATCGGCCCAAATATGGGCGGACCCTCCATCCGTATATGAGCCATGTGGCTGCTGTGCATGTGGCGTTCGCTTGCCGTCGTTTGGTCTCAGTAGTAAGATAGGAGGTCAAACATTTTTTCTGATTGCAATCTGAATTATCTGGTTGCGGTGTATGCGTATTCGCCCGACTGTCCTACATATTCCACACCTGCTGACCGTGCCATGACGCACCTTGGTGTCGGAATCCTCTGTTCTCAAGTTCGTTTGCGGATGCTCGCATTCATGTTACCTGCATTCGCCCACTAGTCTGAATTGTCGGCAGCCGACAGCTTCCGTGTGCTCCCTCTGTCAGGCATCTTTCTTATGGATGTTCGCCGCCGAGCAACGCCATAACGCACTGTGTTTTGCCGATTTTCGTGGAAAACATGTAAAAATAGCGGCTTAAAAAAACAAACCGTGATGATTCACTCTAAACGGAGCAGCTATGTAATCATCTCGGCAAAATGACATTTTTGCTGAACTTTTATTTTGTCCGTAAACTGTGGTATGTTCCCATGGTCATCGGTACGATCGAAGCGAAACAGCTGTGTACCGGAAGCTGCTGCCCGGGTGCTTGCGTGCCTGCCTGCCTGCCTGCCTACCTACAGGCACGCACTTGTCCCGAAATCGTGCCATCACAGGAGGACGACTGTGCTTCCATCCTATTGTCATTACCCCAACTTCTGATATGTCCGAAAACGAATAATGGCGTAGGCCATGCAATCAGGCTCCTACTGCATTTATCGAACGCCGGCATGGTACCGAAAATTCGGAATGTCATTTTTTGTCCAAATCGCCGGACGTTTTTTTTTGCTGCCTACTGGACAGGTTGTTCGTTATTTCCATCTTTTAACGTTACACGTGTACCGCGGTGCTTCACAAATGCGCTTTCTTGCAACGGCCCGGGTTCGATTTTCTTGTATTGCTATGAATGCCTCAGTTAAGCGATGTTGTGTAATCGGTGCAAACCCCCCCCCCCGCTCAAGAATCCTCACTTAGCGTGTTCTCCCTGCAACGAGCACTGCGCGCAGAGGTACTCGGGTCTCTGCATCTACATTCTATTATAACGCATGTACCTACAGTAGTCCACCTGTAGGGACAACTTCGATTTATGCCACTGCTCGGAAAGAACCCGTCTCAGTGACTACTCAATGTGCTATCCCCCTCCCCCCGAAGAGGGAGAAAACATTTCTCCAGTACGGGGGATTGCAATGACGATCTCTTGGGAGACATTGTACACAGCTTACTTTTCTGATATTCATTCACTCCTACTCCAAATGTTCTTGTAGTTATTCCGGTACAAACGATGTACCAAAATGTACTTTTGTTCTGGCTGCTGCAGTTTCGTTCATCGAGAAAGGAGGATGACAGAGGAACTGTCATGCCTTAGCGGTAATGGCCTAAACGGCTCACTGATGCTAAGTCCTGTAGAGGTGAGAGGTTGGACAGCTACGCATTCAAATCGATAGGTTTGATGCACGAACGCCATTGACTATGGGACTGCGTCAAGTCTCTTACTGTCACTAACAATCCATTTCGGTTTCCGCCATCCAGGGGAAACAGATATCGTTGATCCGACTGAATGTGCTGGTCAGAGCTTTCATACTTCGATCATAGATTGTCTATCGCTTTCACTCAACACCGTCCCGGACGGAAGGATCTCTGCGAGGTGGACTATCTTCTGGCATGCAAAGTGCACGTTCTAACCGGTGCAACCCATCTAGTGTGACTAGCTCTTTCCTCTTCCACTGGCCATCTGAAGCACCCCTTCGTCAGTCGATTTGAAAAATACGGGTGCCGCTGACTTCGCGAACTCACTTACTTGGTTTTGGAATGTATGATTTTTGTGTTGTCAAATAACAAGACGAAACATTATTAGGTTGCATCTATTTTGTCGTTGTAAATTAGTGTAGTATACTATGGTGCATTATAGTGTAGTATAGTACAGTTGTCCACCGCTAGAAAGACCACTTCTAGCCGATCTCTCAAGGCTCGTTTCGGCAGTTAATTTCTTTCTGGGAAAGTTAAATCCCGGTTGCTCTCATCGTCTCTTTACACACAAGAAATACATGTGTGTTTCCATTTCCTGCCTGTGGTCCACTCCCATTTGCTCCATATCGGTTGGGAATCCAGTTGGTTGGTTCTTCTCAGAAACGTTTATGAAACACATGCCGGTGTATCCTTTTCCATATTGAGACTACCTTGTATTTTTCATAATGCATTCATCTCAAAATGACTCACGTTGTTCCACGGCATGTCCAACTTTTAGCATATAACCAGAAGCAATGCACAGGATATAAAGTCGAGTCAGTTTCAGTCAGTTTCTATTGAGACACTACCGTTTATGTCGTGTTTGCTTATTCGATCCGGACATGGGTGACTAGTAGACATGATTTCTCCCAACAGCCTTTGGGGCCTAGCCAGTCTACTTATAAGTAGCGGTCATTAGTCGTCTGCCATTAATTTTATCCTATCCAGTACATGATTGTCAAGGTTGGCTCAATTGGTGCCGTACACTTTGTGGATCAGCGGGGGCTCCGGTTATTAGGTTGTCTAATTACCAAGGAAATTAGATTAGTTCACGTTCACCACATTGTAACGATTTTGAAAAATTCCAACGTTGGTCGGCTGAGCTCGAGATAGCTCAGTGGGTAAGGCGCGAACTTACTGGTCGGAAGGTCCTTGGTTCGAATCCAACCTCAGCATCTCGACTGATCCTGTCTAGGCTACGTCAACCTGACGGTATCGCAGCCCTCGTGCATTCTTCGGGTTATATGGCAGCTAGGCACCGAAAGGGTGCTACAACTGAACGATTGTTCATTACTATAACGTGAGTTTATTTCTAGGGAGTGAACCTTAGTCCATTTACATGGTTCTCGTCTTCGGCTTGTTCCAAATTGCGTTTTTGTCTGGCCGTTGGATTCATCCTGGCTAATCACCGAGGTTCGTATGTATACACTGCTGTTTTTGTTAGTCGTTGCGATCGGTCAACTGTGCTTGTCTACGTACAGATGGGTTGAATCCAAACCTTGCCAAGAAATTAAACCAATGGTTGCTTTTACGATTGCCACTGGAAAGAGTGTCTGTTTTCAACACGGAAACCGTATCAAGGAAACAACATTGGCTCGAGCAACTTTTTTTGGTTTTCCGACCGTTCTGAACGTTCGTTACTCCGTCAGCTAAATCGCAGTGTTATCAGGTGATCACTAAGACAACGATATGATCCGTAAACAGCGTAAGCGTATTTACTCCCACTTGGCGTTCAAGTCCTTCGTTGCCCAACTTCAATCCTGACTTCAGCCAAATGTCATCTCCAAGTGAGAATAATCCAATGATGAACCAATAAGAGTGAGAGGGACAGAGAGGGCTTTCAGTCGCCCCTGGGAGATGACCTCTGCTCCTGTGATATCACTCAGATGAACGCATGGAAATAAGTTTGAGAAATATGTTTTTGCCCTAGCAGGTCTCTTTCGTATCCCACGGTCGAATAAGCAACGATTTGTAACAAGCCGTCACGTTTCTGAAGAAGATTTTCGCAGACAGTTTGCTCATCTGTTGCCCCGTCAGTTCAATTTTGTGAGAATTAAGCATTCTGGCACCAGAGTCAAGCAGTGAGCAAGTGTTCATTGATCGGAGATGCAAACGTTCCTGTGCGTTCTACAACACGAAATTGTGTTTTCCACAAGTCATGAGACGATCCTCCGAAGGATAATGTGCGGTCGTTGGAGAAGGTGGCCGAATGTCTGAGGTTCTCACTCTATCCTAAAGGGTATACTTTCGTTCATAATATGGGCTCATGGGTTTTGCATTGAGAATCTCCTTCTACTCTCTATCGACGGAATAACTCAACAAAAACTCTAGCTTGACCGTTGAGGCAGTTTGTGGGGCATTTGTCGGAAATTCGCAAGCAAAGTCTGCAAATGATCACATTGTGAAACTTCCCTGGGTGACTGTGTTTGACCTCTACATCAATAGTGCTTTACTGTCACTTCCAAGTAAGTAAAATAGTCGTCCAACTGTAGCACCCTTTGGGTTCCATGCCACTCGAAGGAAGGGCGAGGACTTAGGTACTGGCAGGTTGCCCAATCCTAAATAGGAGCAATCGAGATGCTGAGGTCGGGTTCGAACCATAGACCTTCAGGTCATTAAGTTTTTTCCTTAACCACTGAGCTGACCTTTCTGAACCAGTGGATTTTTTTTGCGTCTCGGGGAGATGGGACAACTCAGTCGTTCTGCGTACCAAGTGATGCCTGCCTTAACTAGCAGTAGGTGGCCGGGAGGGGTCAGCCAGACGGTGCGCGCACTGCTGGTTGGAATAGGGACGAAGCGGCCACACGTTAAAGAAGACAACGCTGATACGGAAACGCTACAGACTACGTAGTTGTCCTTTTCTGTCGGTGTCCCCACCATCAAGGTCCCCAACCGATGTATACTCTCTCAAGGTCCCCAACCGGAGGCCAATTAGTAACAATGCGACTGGTCTTTGCTTGTCTGGTTACCAAGCGGTTCATCATCTGAGTGCCTCTGGATCGCTTCCGTCCAACACACACAGCCGTACTGAAAGGGATTACCGAATTGGGTAATAGTGACACACGATCGCTTGCATCCGCGGCAGATTCAAGCTAAGCGGATTCATTGGGTTTAGAAGTTCTCAAGATGTGCACTCCTTGTTGGTTCTTGTGAATGTAAGTTCACCCAGGCTGTCGACCAAGGAACACCCGTGTCTGTTGATCCTTAAGTGGGCTGAATACCTGTTTCCTTCGTTCAGTATATGGTTATATATATGTGATATAGTGGGTCGCGTAACATTCGTACAGCCATTCAAATAAGACCTGTCTTTCTACCGTTCTTGACGCCTCCGGTAATCTTCACTCAGGACGCTTGGGCGCACATTTTAATGGCGTGTATTGTTCACTGACTTCTTTCGGTTCATCTTTGTTCAATTAGCTACATTGTTGAGCACAGGTGAGCATGTATGTGTATCTATCGATTTTCACGATAATCTTTGCGTGTGTCTTCACCTTATGTCCTCTTCTCAATGACCTGTCCTTGTTTGTCTGTTCTATCCTGTAGTTTCTCTGTGATTTCCTCTGTTCATAGTTGATAAAACATTGTGTGACCTAGAAGGAAGCCAAGTGAATTACCAATCAATGTCTTCATTCCAACTGCGCACGTATGCATTTCAGTATACACTTTAAGCAGCCACCTTTGTTATTGCGCCATATTGATGTAATAATATTGAACTATTGACTACAACACTCAGTGCATGGTCGGTATACGCATATATTTAGGCATCCTTCCTACACACCACAGTTGCTGGAGGTCGTCAAATTGTACAGTGCGCCCGTCGCTCTTCTGGTTGCACGCAGACCTCATCATGGTACATCCGGTCGATACAAATCAATAATACATAGGACGTTGAACTGACACTATAGAAACCGGCGTTGTTTTCACCATATCAGTCCTTACCCAGATACTTCCGGTGTATTGTGTTTGCGTCATGTCCTTATCACGTTTTTTCATCGGTTCACGCTTCAGCTTACACTAAGGCTACTTCACAAGAAGGCCTCCAATGACACAGGTAGATAATCGGGAGTCACTGTATGACTGACTGCCTTCAACTGTGCCCCTTATGAAGAGATATCACCATAACCAGTCATGTATTCGCACGTGCCACATCTGATAGTTGGAGCTATCAGTTCGATTCGCCCATTCGTCATCCGGTCCCGCCCGCAGTTGGCAACCCAGTCAACCCGTGCATACACACTCAACGACTCAACTAGTTCCTCATCACGATTTGGTTGCATCGCCTACCACCACTGCCTTTAGGTTAGACTTTTGATCCGAAGGTTTTAGTTGAGAACCTTATCGTCCTCTTGTTTGGGTCTGGGTGGTCTGGTAGCATACCAGCCCACATAAAACCATGAATCGCACACTAAGAGATGACCTCATGCCAAATCGGTCGTCGTGTGACGTCATCAGCGGGGTCGTCTTTTTTGCTGCATTCAGCCAGAGCGAGTAAGCGAAAACAGGCTACTGCTGACGCCTCCCTTCTCTCTCTTTCACCTACTTGCTGTTCTTCCCCTCCTCATCCCGTTTCTAGCAACGTCTCCGTAGGCTTATTTTTAAGGACTGACAGATCGGTTTGCCACGGCAATGTACACTTCGAAGTCATCCTTCAAACCCCGACGCTCAGTTCATCTGGCAGCCCTTAACTTTCGTACTGTGAAACAAACCGGGCAACAGACTGCTCTTGCTTGTACACTGTACTCGATTTCTGTTGGTGTGCTGTCTCTCTGAAACGAGTATTCAAGACTTAAGTGCGGTTGTTGAACTAACGTCCTCGTCGGTTTTCTCTCGCTTCCAGTTGGGCATCTCCGGTGATCCAGAAGTGGATGTTTCTATCGGGGTTGGTATTTTTTAAACCATCGAGTCGGAGGGTCTCTGCTTGAATGATTGACCTCTTTCGTCTGCCGATAATCGGCCGGGCCGATAATCGTTGTCTGTTCATTGTGTCTGCTTTACGTCCTGCTTACTGTAGCTTTGATACTCTAAAGGACATTTTTACGACATTTTTAGCGCTTTATTCTGACGGACAAAGAGGTCAGATATTGTTGTGGTTACCGGGGATATGATTGTGAGAGTAGGTAGACTCAATGCTGCTGAGGATCATCTGGGCGGTCCTCTTCTACTGGAATCGGGACACAGGGACAATGGCAACTGCCTATTGCAGTTATATTGCCGACTATAGATTGTTTCTGTGCAGTACCAACCTACGAAATAACCGAAGCCTCTCGGCCAAAAGGTGCGCCCCGCATGCGAACTAACCTCCAGCACAGATAGACCACATCGTCATAAGCTATAGGTCACATGGCTCAATGACTGGAAAACCTATGTGGATTCTGATCACGCTGTGGTCTTTGTTCTGCGCATTTAGGGGCACGCAAGATGTGCACACCTCGCAGTGCCATTGGGGATCCCTCGGGCCCTAATGTGGAGGAGACCTACCAAAGTCTCTTCCGGACAATCCTTCTTTTGATGTTGATTACTGGAAATTGATGTTCGTAGCTCTGCAAGGTGCTTGTTTCTTTGCTCGTTGGATGGCACAATTCAATATACGTGAGCAGGGGATCTCCAGTAAACCCCTAACTTACCCGACACATTCCTTCTGACCTGTCGGACTTGAATAGAATAGCTCTGCGGATCGAGAAACTTGGTTGACTCAGAAATCCGAAAAGATAGAGGAATTGAGGAACTCTTGGAATATGCGAAAACTGTATTAAATGATAGGCGCATCAGACCCAAAAAGGTATTTGGTGGGCAAAAGAATCAACAATACAAACGACTTATTCATTTCCGAAGAAGGACGCTTTTGCTCAATCGGATCCCCGACCCGAAACGGAGCCCTGCAGAATGGAATTTGAACCTCCGACGGCTTCATAAATGTCTTCTCTCCCTCAAGCATCACTGAGCTACTTGTCCCGACGAACTCTTGTCCGCTCTATTTAACAATAAAGATGACATTCTTAGTCGATGCTTGTAGAACGTATTCACCTCTATCTTAGCGGAAGAGATTGTCTCAGATAACTCAAGAATTACATCCAGCACTGCAGGCTGCTAGGCCACGCATACCAAGTAACCATCTGCCAAGAACCGTTGTTTCCTGTACCTAATTCTGGGTGGCAGAAACTTAGCAGTGGACAGGACATCATGTTACCTAGTCTGTGAGCTCTTCGTGCTCTTAGCCGTCCTGACTGAAGCCCACGTAATCCTCCGTGTGCTCGGCTGGGGATACTGAACTATATGGTGGCTAGCCGACGTCAGCGGTGTCCATACTGCCCGGAATGTCTCACTGAGTGTTGGAGATACAGGCTGCTTGAATGTTTGTGGTAGCCTTACTCTACTTCCCCACCTTTGTCGCACTTTTATTCTTTGTTAAGCTTTATTCGAACAAATTGACATGGTTGTATGGTAGTGAAGTGCCAGCGTTCTTCTCTGGTGTTGCTGTCAATGGTGATAATGATGATGATGATGATGATATTCCCAGATCATTCCTTAGTGGACGAACTCCCTACTGTTTTCACCACGGTCCCTTCTTTGATTGATTGCAATGGTCTTGCAAGCTAGAATCTTTCATTGCTAGTCCGGTAACCACATTGCGCGCGAGACTGAAACCATCTAAATCCACTTCTGTCATCTTATCTTATCTTATTTCGGTCGTTACAGTTGTTATTGTTCGTTTGCCATTAACGTTTCCGGTGCACTGACCTAGTTAGCAGTGTAAACACACTACATGAACATGCACCTAAGAAACAAGTTTATTGACGAGAGCGCTGTTTTTGGAACCTTTTACACGCATAAAACGGATTTCTCAGACGCTGCATACTCTGTTAGAAGTGGGTGCTTTGTTCAGGATTTTGCGATTGTACCTGGTTGATCAGCTCTTCCCCTGCTGGAAAGCTCATTCGCCAATGGTTCGTAAATTGCTGTTCGGGTGCAGTATTGAGCAGATTTCAGTACGCCTTTCCGATAGATGGATGGAGTGGCCTAAGAATAGTAACGAGAGAATGCGGCGCAGTGCCAATTGGAGCCAGCTTGCGCTGGTTCGTTTCGGTTTCATCTCGCTCGGAGTACCTCCACTAATTAACTGACCATAAATTTCGAGGTTCGGGAACGTTTCACGTTCTCAGTACATTGGGAGGTGGAATCCTGTTCGATCTGCAGCTACATCGCGCCAAAAACGACTCCCTTAGTTTGGCATTCGAGTATCCACAAAGCCCAATGTGTATGCATCTTTACTGGCAAGATTCAAGAGTCATGGAATTCTGTGTTTCCTTTTTACACGTCCTTTGGTGCGACGATATGGATGGTTGATCGGTCGTCCTAGCCTGCATCATTTCAAAGCAGACACTTCTGATGATGTCCTGCCTTGTGCATCCAAGCGCAGTGTGAATGCGAATTTATTCCGCACCATGTTATTTCGATCTCTTTGTTTTTACTCTATGGATGAAAAGAACGTCCGCCGTTGATTTTAGGTGGTACTTTAGATGGCGAATTCGATGGTTGGATCCCATCACTACTTTGAATTCTAACCCTGTTTAGTCACTTGAATTTTCACACTGGTGAGGTTGAGTTGATCGCTGTCCTACTGAGGGGCTCCTGAAGAGAAGTCGACCTTTTTCATTATGGAGAGTGTTGACAGCCGTTTACCGCATCCGCACTAGTGAACGTCGTTGTTGTGAATGCTCGGTCTTTGGCATCACCTCAGGCGCTTTTACTTGGGCTGCCCTGGTACCTGTCAAGTAGGTTCACCACACTGTCCGCTGCCACAAGGTGTTAATTCTTTGTGTTCTATCCTGACTGCTATTCGAAATTATCTGGGAACAAGAACGCACCTTGGGCGAACACATTGTACATTCATACAAAAGACTAATTAAGCAACTATTTCAGTCACAGGTGCTACAACAGCGAGATGTAAATCCGAGAGCTGTCAGCAAACTTCGACCAAATCGGAAGTACATTAGTCATGTTACACATTTGCACCTTAGCAACTCCACCGCTAACAAACAATTACCTTTTTTTTAGATTTCAAAAGAGTCTCTAACTGCGTAATTAGGATAACCTTGCTACATACATGTATCTGAACAAAGTTCAATGTCTTTGTAGTGTTCCTCATTCTAACACTTTAGTCACTGTACAGTTCACAGTAAGCTGTTCAGAAGTTTTGAGGCGGCTACCGTTTTTCTCTATTGCTATTCAACTTTCTCGGTGAAATCACCACGAAACATACCTTCAGAGGGATCAAAATCCAGGAATACAAACGGCACCTCTAGAAAGATTAGAATATTCAAACTTCCCGCTTCTTCTAAACCTCAAATTAGAGGGTTTGAGTTTGCCTCATCGGTCTTAGCGGCCGTGCTTATTCCGTAATGGAACACTAGTATCAAATCGCGAACAATATTCGCCTATTTATGACGTCATAGGCGAATTTTCTTGAAGCTAACTGACCCGGGCTAACTTTGTGGTTACGAAACTAATCTCTCCGTGGTGACTTTGAACGTATTCCGACCTTTGATCACGACTGTCTTCGTAACACTGCAGGGGCTAGCTGGCCGCTGCGAGTTTTAACAGCAAACCCATAGTGAGTGAATGAATCAGGACCAATGGTGCAGCGAATAAAGCGTATCAGATTTCCTCGACATTCACCACGCATGCACAATCACCATATGTCGACAGTGCGTTGTTCTCCATTCCGCCAAATCCTTCAGTCAAAAAGTTCGCGGGAGACAGATCGCGAAACTGCAACGCCAAGTGTTAACAGATGTAGTCGGACCTAGTTCCTCGGGACCTACGGGTCTTCCTGGGTATGGCCAACGCGGATTTCCATGCACCTACCTGGACACTATACAAGATATGGTACCTAACCGATGCACTTGGTGAGTATGATGTCACCTCCCAGTTGGGCAACCTAGTCTGACGTGCGCTGAGCTTATGTTGTGTAGGGGTCGCATAGGATGTCAGATCAGTCCGGCTGATTACGCTTCACTTCGATGTGGTGTTCAGGTGTGTTGTTAAGGAGAATTTTAGTAGCTCAGGCTGTGTGAATGACCGTTGGTTTGTTTGCTGAGCTGAGCAGAGGTTTCCTCACCACCCCAGGTGTATCATCAGTGCGTCTTGCAGCAGAGTGTGGCAGTTTAGCCACGCAATCATGGACCTACCGTTGCACAACGGCGTCACTCCGATGGTTGATGAACCGCTTGCAGTCGACTCAACAACCAAACCGACGGCAATACTCAGATTTTTCTTTGAAAGTTTGTCAAAGGTGTTGGCCCCTTGCTCTTGGTCGGTTTCTTCAAAGCTTTTATATACAAATTTTCCACTGTGTCTTCCTCTTATTCCGACTTTTTGACTGGATCGTTCTTTCCTCTTGCTTGGGTGGCATTTACTCGTCAGTACTTGCTACTGATATATTTCTGCCGATGATGGTCCAAACCCCAACCAGTCATAATCCCTTTTTACATGCAGACTTTAACAAGCTTTTTTCGAACATATCCAGACTATTTTTTGCGCGTATTGTCTTCATAAAAGTACTAGCAGTAATCGAGCATGGTTGACTGATTCCTTGTTCCTATCTACCTTACGATCTTGAAATCTGTGTTGAATTTGCCTTCTTCCTTTGACTCTCTCACGTTCGCTTTTTTTTACCTTTGACATCCGTCAGATATGTGCAGGTGCGAAGGGAAAAACAACGTAAGTCTTTTTTTGGTGGCAAACTGCCATTCGATCAATTGTTTTTGTTTTCCATTTTTGGTTCCAAACACAAAATAGCACCTCCATCCTAGAGCCCCGGGCAGCGTGGTTGCGCAACATCATCATGCTGTCCCCTCCAGGTTGATGGCATCCTTACTCCCCCCCCCCTCAGTAGTCACCCATCCACTCCGGCTCCGGAAGTAAACGATGCTCACAGACGAAATACTGCCAGCATTCAGTTCAGGTACATTTGGAACTGTGTATGAGCTTCAAATGACTCAATTATGACCTGGTGTTTCTGATTGCGCCTTTCAGTTTGTTGCATTAACTTGGCGCTTTTCCGTGCTGGCATGTCAATCTAATCCAAGCGTCCCGTGCCGGAGCAGGAGGATTCGGAATTTAGGTTGATTCTCTGTAATTTTCTACCAACCCATCAGGGGACATGTAATTTCGATAGTTTCTCCTCAGGTCATGCAGTCATAAAGGGAATGATGAAGTAATGACCGAAGAAACGGTCCGACCCTATTGGTTGACGAGGCAGTTTGAACTGCAGGATCGATGTTACCAACAGAATTATGTTGGAATATTGGTGGGATGTGACTGGTTGCCTTACCTTTATAGGTGTGTTTTGTTTCTTTTTGCATTACGATATTCGTATAGGTCGATTTATGTGACCTAGTCCTCCAGCGTGGTGGTCGAAACGCACAGTTGTGCCCATATGACGATCTGTCTGCTCCGAATCATCCATCTATTTCGTTCCGTGGATGTTATCGACCGTTCAGTGGGACAAACACGCTACGTTAATCCTCTTCGACGTTTCCCGAAGATTGGACACTTCCCTAGATATCATCAGTTCAGTCAGGATTATTGTACCATGTCGTAACCTCAGTATTATCGGGATGGATAGTCACTTTCCAAGTCAAGACCGACTCGATGAAAGTGAATTTTATCGTAAATTTCGTGCAATTACAGCTGATTTGATCACTACAATGATTGAAACATGAAGAACAATCCTGTATCAATAAGAGAACAGAATTTATAGAGGCATTCAGACAGGGGAGTGTGATTGTGTGTGACTATCGCATATTGAGATGAAATTCAACAGATGGCGCGTAGGAGAAGAAATTACGGAATTGTTAAAAGTGCTAATTCTAGGCTGAAAAAACTTCATCATGGGAACGTGTACGGGAGGTTGTTGATTTTTATGGTTCTGTATAGGAAGAATGTTGGATATCTTTTTGGATTCCTTCTGTGGTGCTTGTCGATTACATAATTAACTGAGATTTCACCGAACCCGGGAACTTGTCCTCAAAGAGTACAAGTTTAAAAAACAACAAGCGAACAGTGAGTCCAACGTGCGGAATGAATTTTCAGTTAAGGAGCACCGATTGCCCTTTTGGTCTAGCAGATCAGAAACGTATACGCTCAACTTTCGCGAGAATTGGGATCTAGATGCGGACGGAGATTGATTGGTAGAGTAATGCACCAAGGGTCCTGGGGAGTAAACATTGTTACCAATAATAGATTGGGATTTACCTGACAATTCTTCATATCACTCACGTGACTGAAAACAGGACGTCATCCAGAGGATTCCCTCACACTGCCAACGTATCAGCTGACTAAATCAGTCATGTAAAATTGCATGCACTTTCGACGTAAAATGATTACAGTCAGTCGTTCGCCTTCAGTTGGGGGAGGGAAGAGGGCTCAGCTCCTCCCTCCGCAATATCCGCGGGTCAACAGCCCTCTTTGTAAAATCGCGAGACGTTGTACCTCTGTGCCTCTGTGCTGTCCCAGTGCCGGCCACGGTGCAAGTTCTCAAGCGCATTCCTGTCATTTTAAGGGGACAGAAATGTTCTATCGTAAGAGAGACTGACGTTCAGTAATATAACAGAAGGCGGACTACACTTGAAAAGTTTCTCATGTCTATACAACTTCGGTTTTGGGTTTTTCTATTGTCACCACCTCAGCCAGCTTGGGTAACCGCCTTCTAGAAGC
Source organism: Opisthorchis felineus (assembly GCA_004794785.1). Taxonomy (NCBI): domain Eukaryota; kingdom Metazoa; phylum Platyhelminthes; class Trematoda; order Opisthorchiida; family Opisthorchiidae; genus Opisthorchis; species Opisthorchis felineus. The sequence goes on along the minus strand of SJOL01012104.1, from coordinate 1,294,588 downwards.
CTGCAGTACAATGACGATTTTTGAACGAGTGACGCGCGACCGACGAGACTGGTTGTGGTTCATCTCGGATAACCAAAACGTTTCTTCACTCTAGCTGGCATCTGACCGCCTATTTTGTGTCCATCGTTCCTCGATAGTTTTCTCGCCTTTAGTCTTATTGTTTGAATTCACTTCAGTACGCACCCGACGAGACTCTGCTAAATACCGTTGAACTGCTTTTTCAGCCCTGTAGAACGAGTTTCCACTCTTCTATGGTATACTAGGAGGATTTGCTCTTCTTCTCATCACGTACATTACTTCCTATCCAAAAAAATCGTTCAGTTGTAGCACCCTTTCGGTGCCTAACTGCCATGCCACCAGAAGGAAGCATGAGGGCTGGGATGCTGCCAGGTTGCACAAGCCTAGACAGGGGAAGTCGAGAGGCAGAGGCCGGGTTCGAACCACGGACCTTCCGGTCAGTAAATTCGCGCTCTAACCACTTAAGCCATCTCCTATCCACAACTGGAGAGCAAATATCAGGTTTGCACTGATTCGATAGGGATTCATATATAGTGTCCACTCCTCTGGAGCAACCATTTTGACCCTCAGGGGTCGCCATAGAGAGACCCCATTGTGCTTTCATGTGCATTCCTTATTTTTCGTACAGATCATGGTACGGTTTCAGTACCTAGAAGGTCGGATAATTTTTAAATTTCGATTCTACACTTCCCCTTCCTTCTTTAGGTTGCTCTCTGCCTGAATCCTCCATTGCGGCGTCGTCGGACACCACCGACCCAGTTTGCACAGCAAGTACGGCGCGAGGTGTTCCAGCGACAGCTCAGTTACATCAAGCAACTTCAGGTAATTGATAACACATTTGGTGATTACGTGATTCATAAAATCGGGAAGTCGCCAAACTAAAAATCCAGGACTGTCAGCAGGGAGATTGCATGACTTTTAGTATCATTAAAGCACGGGTTCATAATGCAGTACTGTCCCTGTTTGATGACGTCCCCCACACCTCAAAAAAAATCTGCTGCCCCGCTACCATAGTATTAAACCGTTCTCCCTCTGTCATGCGGTCAAATCTTGAATACGACTGGATTCACTTGAATTTTTAGAAGTCGTGGTGTTCTGGACTTCGTATGTTGAGAGCAGGGTCGGAATAAATACCTCTGTCCTTTCTCTGGAAGGATTATCCCTCATCTGGGGACAGTTTTGGCGTTCTTGATCCGTATCTGACCAGAGCGAGTACCGTAGTTGATTGTCTTTAGTTCCGCAGACCTCTATGGGATGTTCCGGGTGGTTGAAGAAGGCATAGATCTACTCGGAACATTGTAGCCATCAACTTCAGGAGAAAGTTGGGTTTTGAACCCGTGCCACAAGAGAGTAGTCGGCAAAATCATCCAAGTAATGCTCGTTCAAACTCAACTTCGCAAGTACTGTGTAGTTGCCCACTCCCAACCCTTTCAAAAATCAGTCGATCAATGAAAGAAATCTACGAAGAGCTTGCTGATGATCAAAGTGGAGTAGTGAGAATGTAAAATTGTGTGTGTGTGTATTCGAAGGGTGTGGTGTGTAGAGAACGTCTGTTAGTTTTGCTCTTCATATCCATCTACTCAAGGCAACGAAAACCAAGGCCGATGATCCAACATGGGCCACTTTGAACTACACGTTCACACTGTATCACTGGTCCTTTGGATTGGAAGACCTTAATTCGTTTTAATGAACCTGAGAATGCTTCTCATAACAGATCGCTTTTCGATGATTCCGAGAGTATGAGAGATAAACCTCCGAGATTTTGCCACTTGCTTTCGTCCGATTTTTCCCTCAGGAGGGATCGAATACCAGTCCAAAGGTCAACCGACTAAATGTCACCAATTTCAGCATCTGAATCCAATTCAATCTTTGATAGAAGCTAATCATCGTTCAGCTGCGGTACCCTTTCGATGCTTTTCTGTCATGCAACTCCAAGGAAGTACGATGACTGATCTACTGTCAGACTGTTCAAGGCCAGACCGGGACAGTCGGAAAGTCGGGGTCGCGTTCCAACCACAAGTCTTTCGGCAGTAGCTTCATGTAACCGCTGAGCTATCTTGGGCAGTTTGTCTTGAACGAGATGGCTCTCTTTTTCACTAGTCCATTATCACTATACCATTTTGACGAATGATCGAATGTTTTCTATTATTTTTTTCCTTGGCTACCAGGAGTAGTGGCTTAAAAGACTACAAAAAGGTAACAGACAATGGGGGAAATGGTTGCCGCAAGAAAAAGGAACACAGACAGGGTTTAGATCCCTTGCAGTTTCCGCCATGGTGTTCAGCCACATGTACCAGTAATCTTTAACGCACAAACCGGGTGACCGAGACGACCCAACGGAGACCAGTTGTTGAGGTTCATGTACGGAACTTTGAGTCACGCACAGGTTTGACGGTCCCAAATATCAAAAGGAAAAATTGGGGTCGAAAGTCTACGGTTCTACTTACGCAAAAGTGAGCAAAGTTACACAGCAGACCTCAATTGCCCACGTTCGTGGCGTCAGCATGTGCACAAGTCTGTCACTGACCGGTACAATGCAGTGTCGAGGTCCGCATACCAGACAACGGCGAGCTGAAGTTTTGCTCAGTGGTTTGGGTTGCGGTCGTCCCTTTCGACGACAGTCGTGATTGGCGGTGCGATCACACGGAACTCATGAGAGAACAAGTCAGTGCAAGCTGAGAAAACGGGACACGAACGCGCCTGGGTAAGTGGGTCAGCTGCGCACATTCACACACACACACACACACATACTAATGCACAAGTGTCGGACGAGATGGTCTTTGCGGCAAGGTGAGCGGTGGGTTCAGATGAGCAAAGCAAGTGGAGATCAAAAGTACATGTGTGGAGTGAGTAAATGATTGGGGGAATTATCATAAGGTCTAGTTAGATTCAATACCAGCCCTATAGTACTATCCTTCATTTTCGTCCCGACACTTATGTTTGACCTCAGCCCTGATTGGCAGTGTGAATAAGACTCGTCTTGATAAAGATCTTATGACCTCGTGATTTTATTTGCAGGAAAAACAACTGCCAAAAAGTCTTCTCATCAACACGCCTATGGCTTCACCGGAATCTTTGATTAACTATCATGTTTTATTTTTGTTCATTCGCTCTTCTCTGTTCCTATCTCGTATGCCAGATGTCCGACGTGGGGCCACCTCCTCGACTGATACCGCTGTTCAACACACAGCCAACATTCCGAACCGTCGCAGTACTAAGAAAACGTCATGCGAAACGGCACTAGAAGATACCGAAGCTTTCATAATGGTTGGGGACACCCGAGCAGTTCACTCAAATGCTGCTCGACAATGTGGGTTAGTTATTACTTAGATTTCCCTACTGAGATGAGTAAACATCACACGAGTCCCATACCTGCTATCACATTCTGTTACTCACCCATGTCACTCTAACTCTAACAGTCTCCCTGTTGTGGTGACACGATTTTTCTAGACTTCTACTACTGGACTCGAGTTCCATTCTTGTTAGAGTTCATCACCCGTCCTTGGCCTTACCGGAATCTCGGAACACAGGCAAGACATAGTTTACCAGAGAGCCTCACAGCCATCGGGCAAGTCTTCCAATGGCGCTGCACATATTGGCTCTCTATATCTTCACACCTGTCAAAAGTTTGACAGGTTTGTTTGCATTCAAAGTCATAAGAAAGTCTGGTATTATGTGTCAGTTTGCACCGCCGCCAACTTCTTTCAAATTCAGCTTGGGTCGACGCAACCAGAGACCGCTTACAACAATTTCTTCTCTTATTCTCTTCACTGTACTTTTATTGTGATGACCCAGTAGACTGCGCTCATAAGTTGTCAGTCAGTGTCTTTGCCTTGAGTAATAAGGCAAACGATAATTGTTTCTCCTTCGGATTGCGGAAGAACCGTGATGCCCCTTGAACGACCTATCTACCTGGGTTGACTGCCCGATCGCTTCAACCTACAGATTGATGTCACCGGGTTTTTTAACCACTCAGGTGGAACAGATCACGCCCACAGTGCACATAGGCCGTTCACTCTTGGAGTGCGCGCTCTCATGGTCTACTACCTCATTGAAGGCCTAATACGGTCCCTCGTGTCAGATAGCTTGTGTTTCTTAGTTATGGAGCTTGAACCACGGCATATTACGTCTATGCTGTACTCCCACCCATCATTCCAACCTGAGTTCTTGTGCGAGCTTCCGCTCTGCTGAACTTCAGGCGAGGTCATTCGGTGGTAGGACAGCTAACAGATAGAGTACAGAGGAAAATGTGGACAGCCGAGCACGAAAACAATATTCGTTGTACGGGCTGAAATCGGATGTTTTAGATACTGTGGCTAGCTCCACTGCTGAATTGATTCGATGACTTAATCGAACGTCTGTCATCTACATCATTTCCTTTTCAAGGTCATGTGCTGACCATGTTGCGGAATATGGATTGCTCGGTTGCTGCTTGGTTGTTGCTCAGTGCGAGGTGACCCCGCACTGACGATGTCACCTCGACTGGTGATGAAACGTTTGCAATCCAACTGCCAAGCTCAATGAACAGACCAACAGCCAAGTTCATATGCTGTCCTGTTGTCTTTCATGATCACTCCCTCAGTGAAACGCGAATATCCATCTTTAAGACAGATATCTAACTAGTTAACTTAATCCTTATTGGTTCGGTTCAGCAGCGGTTCGAACATTTGCACACAGGATGGGATAATACGATTTTCACGCTCGATAATGCAAGTGGCTGAACTTTGCTTTACACCGCGTCGGTTTGATATCCAGCTACGATAGATTGATAGACTGCAGTCAGACTGTCCGACAACGAAAGGCACAGTAACCTGGGTTGGAACGACCGGTCACAGCTGCGATGTCCATAATTTAAAAAATGCAAGCTGTCTGGAGTAAAAAGGTCGCAGAAGGTGTTCACGACTATGGTTGGCTAAGGTAAACCAACAGATATGTGTTCAAATCCCCGTGCAAACATTACCATATCCTTTCATGCGTATTCCGGCTATCGACGTCCAACATGCATGTTTGCCCAGTTGTATACGAATCCTCACTTTAAGATAACGCCCTCTTGGAGGAAGAAAATTCGATTTGGAAAATGTTCTGATTTTTCTACCGTGTATAAACAGTGATCAGCAACAGGTTCTGGACATTTTTTCGATTCTTGATTCTCTACACGACGTGATGATCCAGAAGTCAAACATATGTCCCAACCGTTCTAAGTCAGGTTTTCAAATGTCTTCCTCTGTGATATGTCCCTCTTTAGCAAGGCAGCTTGGAGTGCTCAGAATTTTCTCTCTGGGTAAATTTCCAAACGGCCACTAGCCACTCCATAAAAGCTTAGAATGCCGTGACATTGTTTTCGGACACTTGATGCAGTTATCTGTACAAAGTACTTTCCAAACGCACCGCAAACGCCATTGGTCCAATACTCTGGATGTGCGGATTTCGTCATCTCGGATGGGCTAGGTTTGATGGTCGCATCGCGCACCCTCAACCTTGTTCGAAGTATGGTTTTCGAGCACCTCCATAGAATACTGTTGACCTGTATGGGTGTTTCTTGGCGCCCTCAGTCAGAGTCCTTATTTCTTGCCATTTCTGGTCGCCCAGGACGATGACTGAGCCGACGCTTCCTCTTGGTACTTTACAGTTTGACTGCCGGAATACTGTCGATTGTCCTATCTATCTAACTGCAGAACACGGTATTCGAAAAGTGAGAGGCTAACCCGAATTACCCTTCGTTTCGGTCCGCAACGTGTGCCGCAGACTCTGTGCTTTCACAAGTCTGTAGAGCAACAGAGGCACGCTTTTCCAAAAACGGTGTCCATATTTCACCCACTGAAAACGGCGGACTCTGTAATAAGCTGTGTGGTTCATACGTCAAGGGGTCTCACCATCGAGAAGAGTGCTGGTAACTCAGGTTGAATAGATTGTCGTTAGTTTGTTAGCTTAGCACTGATAACGTACCCTCTCCCCCTCCCCCGATAGTGAATCAGTGGCAACTGATTCGTGTGCTGATTGTAGTAGGTTCGGCTATAACATCCGTTCGGTGCAGAGCAGTCATTCCACCTGAAGGAAGTCGGAAGGGCTGAGATACTTCCAACTTGCTCAACCAAACCTAGACAGGAGCAGTCGGGACGCCGGGGTTAGGTTCGAACAACGAAGCTTTCGGTCGATGAGTTCGCCCTTCAACCACTGAACTATCTTGAGCTCGATTACGAGCTTCAGATTAACAACCAGAGCCTATCCAACACGCCTGTTGATCTTTTCTTGTCGCTCATGGTTCAAGCGACTCGCCATTCGATCCCACTCATTTTACGATCGATCTTCAATTTCGCCGATTCCACTCAATGATTGTCTACTATCCCCTATTTACCCGCATCTTTTACTTTCTTCGTTTCGCTTCAGTCCACAACCGAACACCAATCCGGTAATTTTGGATTTTCAAGAAGAGGTCGATCCCAGAGATGTGATATGTTCTCCATCAGTGGCAGCCCTATCCTGTTCAGACAGTATGGAATTTTTAGAGGAGTACGATAGTCGTGAACATCGGGAGGCGGTAGCTGATGTGGAGCAGATGCGCTCATCTCAGCTCCAGTGTGACTCCTCAACGTCAAAGTTAGCCACTTCATCACGTCTGACCAGTCAGGCCGTCCAAAGCTCACTACCAGTGCGTCTCGTTTCAGTTTCATTTGAATTCCGTGCTATAGTCCACCTGTTAACTACACTGCCCATCAAAAAAGTCTTCACTGAGACATAAGACCATTCGCTTCGGCGCCCTGTGCCTCTTACCTACCCGGTAAAGTCATTCGGTCGGTTGGTCACGTTAGACGAAAGACTAGGTGGTTGTAAGCAAACAATGAACACAGCACCTCAGTTCGGACACCACACATCCTTCGTTCGTCATCCAGGGTGGCAAGGTTGTAGATCACAAATACAGAATTCGGTTTCAAATTTCCTCATATATCACTTCAATATCGATTTTTCACTCTCATTTAGTCACAAATATCGTCTTTTATTTCAACTGCTGATGTGAAATGTGGCTCTCTAACAAAAATTTGCTTAGGAAGCGTTGTTCTTGTGGCTACTTTCCAACTGGAAATCTCAGGCATAGTGAACTAAGTTGATCAGTGACGGAGTACATAGCGTTCTTGTTTTGTTCCGATTGCGGACCGGTATCGATAGCTTCCAGAGGATATCCATACGACTCGTCGAAGTTCGTTGCCACCCAGTGGTTAGCTCTGAACCCTCGGTTCTTCCTTTAATCTAACTTTTCGATTGATTCTGTGTACATTTAGACAACCTGATGGTATTCTAATTCGCGTGATTCTTACGACTTGCACTGCAGCTGTGTACCAAAAGAATGCCACATCTGAACGATTTTTCTACTCTTCCGAGCCATGGACTCAGTAATGTGACCCTCTTCTAATGGCATCTAGTGTATTCTGTAGGGGGGTGCTCTCTCTCCCACTGTTCATAATATGTACTACTTATGTGGGAGCTTACCGATATACTTTTTTCTGTTGAATCCTTTCCGAGCACAAACTGAGGGCTGCTACCGCTTTTTCCCTTCATTCTAGGTCTCTCGGAAACCTGCTTCTTTGATGGTTCAATCGGGCGGTGACAAGCCTGAAAGCGGACAGACAGACGAACGGTACCCGGGTGATATATCCGGTCAGAAACGGCTTGCAAGTACGCTCTGTTTTCAACCTTTAGGGCCAAGCATCAACCGTATCAATCTTTGTTATGCACGTTTGTTCGGATACCACCTTGGTTGTTAATAAGCCATCAACTGATACCTCCTGGTCTTGTCTCATCGTTATTCCCGCAACTCTACAAGTACACATCCTTCATTTCCGCCACCCCCGTCCAAAAAGAACAGCGTTTTGAGCTTCAGGAGACTGATGGCTGTCTGATCCGCAACCCATCTCATGTTTGCATTTTTCCGGTATTAATAAGCGTGTAACATAACCAGTCGCGTGTTATGGAGTAAGGTCGAAGTAATTAAAGCCGCGATAGGTGAAGTACAGTAGTCCTCCCAAGAAGCCAATTGTGTGTAGCAAATAACAGTAATAATAGTGACAATCACAAAATAAACTCCGACCGGACGGGAAACAACAACCAAATCAGAACACAATACCTAATGCCCTTCATTGGGATTCTTCACATCAATAGGAAATCACCAAACCCTAGATAACCGGGTCTGTTCATCGCAATTGGGTGGCACGTTACAACGTCCCGTCGGTAACTGTACGTGTCAGTCAGAACAAATCTGAATTGTGTTGCTGCTGGGGGCATAGTAATCTACCCGGTGGCCTGGGGAGCAAGACAAACCGACTACATTTGTTTCGCCAGCGAGCATAGGTTCAGTTAGTGCCGCATTTATGGCTTCTGAGAATTTAGCATGACAGGCGGCTCGTTTAGCTTTCAGATAGATATTGCTAACTGAATACGTTGATTGACAATGATGTTCTCCTTTTGCTCAAGTGGGTGGAATGTGATTTCATCGCTTGTCCCCTGCAAGTTGTGCACTCATGGCAGAGTTTTGGCTATCATCATCAGCATTGAAAACAATACACTAGTAATATCTAATGGCGCTTAACCACCGCGCAACCATGAGGAAGGAAGCTCTAGTAAAGAGTGGAAAGAAAAGGGAATGGTAGGGACTTGACGCCAATAAGCCCTATGTCCTTAAGGACAACGATCAGGGATGAGGTGCCTACACCTTTGGACAGCATTCAACTAAACACACCTGAGCATCATGCCACTGTAAGGCGCCATCGGTGGCATCAATCCAGCGTCCTTTGTGAAGCCCGCCCGACCTCAGCCAAGGTCATAACGACAGGCGCACTTCAGCTAGGCAGTTGGGCTAGGACATGACGGCGCACGCGCCAGTGGGATCGGTTGCGTGCCATGTCCTGCAGGATTTCTAAACACATGCAATCAGGACCACGTGGACTCCATCCAGGAAGGCGCGAAGATCCCATAGTACTCAGTTTGACAGTAGCGGTTTTCATTTCCCCTGCCATATCATCGGCTGTCCCCGTAAACCTTTCGCCAACAATTGCTCGGAACAGAAAACATCACTTTCTCCGATAGATGGTGGCTGGGCATACGTAGCGCATGCCCAAGCACCTCAACCATGCAAGTTTAATCCGCTGCTCCAACGAATCAGATTCACCAACGAGTGCCCGCTTACGCACCACTTGCACCGCTACATTTCAAGATGCCTGAGATCCTCGGACCGGAGGGTTTAAGTCTCATAACCATAGAGTACGACCTCTCCTAAAACTGCTTTATATACACGGCCCTCTGGCTGCGGCAAAATTCGACTCTGACGCCATAAATGACACAAGTTGGTGAGCGTTGCTCGCGCCTTGATTATTCGCGCTTCAAATGCATCTGTTACAGTACGATCACGGCTTACGCAGCCGCTAAGATACGTGAACCGACTGACAAACTCAAGATCATCACTGAAGTTTCAGAGAAGCACAAAGAGGTGGGGAACCTTGAAGTAGGACGTTGCACTTTGAAGGTGCAAACCGCATGTCAAAGCATGGGCCCACTTCCGATATTCTGATTAAATTACTTTGCGCGAACAACTAATCGTCAAACAAAACTACGTCGTTCGCATAATCCGAATACATTAATCTCTCTCCAGAAGTTACTTCCGTACCTAGATCCACAGTTCCACGTCGATGACAAAACTGAACAAAAAGGAGAGAAAGGACAACCCTGACGAACTCCAGTAGTTATCAGGACAAGGTGTCATCACTTCGTTTTGTGTGCGGCCTTTGCAACCTTGGCTTCAGTTGCCGGAAGGTACATCCCCCCAAATGCTTGAACTCGAGGTAGCTCAGTAGTTAGGGCGCGCAATTACTTACCGGAAGTTCCGTGGTTCGAACCCAACCTTTGCATCTTGACTGCTCTTGTCTATGCCTGGGTAACCTGGCAGTATCCCATCCCTCGTGCCACCTTCTGATGGCATGGCATTTAGGCATTGAAAGAGTGCTACAGCTGAACGATTATTATTATTATTCAAATGCCTGCAGTGCACGAGTTCCAACAGATGTACTCAGCTCTCAATCCAACGGTTAGCTGGACTGTGCACTTCTCGTCAGAGTTTTTCAGCTGTAGCACTCTTTCAGTGCCTAGCTACCTCGCTACATGAAGGAAGCACAACGGGTTAGATACTTTCAGGTTGCCCAAGCCTAGACAGGAACAGTCGAGATGCAGAGGTCGGGTTCGAACCACGAACCTTTTGGTCAGTAATTTCACGCAATAACCACTGACCTGTTTCGAGCGGGCATAGAAAATGGTCAGTTGTGAGCAGTTTAAATCGTAATGTACAATTTGGGTCTGTGAATTCTCCAACGACGGCTATAGTTTGATTACGATTCTTCATTATAGCCCCCGAATAACCTAGTAGGTAACTGTGCTGTTATTTTTTAAGTACGAACGCCTCTTTCAAAATGGTAACTACGGGAGTAGGTTATGGTTGGCTTCTCCTGGAAGGATAATGCACTAAGTCATGAGTACTCTTCAAGAGAGTGGTTCTTGGGTGCAGCTGAAACCTGTTCACTAGACAACACAATATGCCATTTCATCAACGTTAACACATGGTGTGACTCATAAATCTTCAAAAACCGTCCTCTTGGCAGCCAATTGTTTCGTGTTTGGCAACTGGTCCTGTATCGCTCGCCTGGAACGCATTTCATCGTCACACGGTTGAGTGAGTGCATGTGGTCCACGCATGATTCAAGCACACATTTGATGTTTGTGCATTGCCATTTGCTTGGAGCCTGGCTAGTCTGACAATGGTTCTTCCCTATTGATTTACTTATTTGCCTGTTTGAGCTCATTTTGGTGATATTCACTTGTCTGTCTTGTTTTATGATGAATATTTGAGCCGGTCGTTAATGTCGGTGGCTTTCCTTTTGCTCCAAATAAAGTAATCCCAGGAATGATTGTAATAAACGACCCTCCACCTCGTCCTGTCTTTCGTAGATCCTGTGAACGGCGATGACATCGACCTGGTTCACGTTTCTAGTGGAGAGGAAGACAAATCGGTAGGTCCTATTGTGTATGCACGTGTGCAACACCTATCCAGATAATAAGTTTCACTAACCATAGGTTCTTGCTCGGTCAGCTATGTCACGAGTCCCACAACCATCACAATTTCACTTACATCTTTCAGGCAAACGACTCCCCCGTACTGCCTCCTCGCCGCTTATTTGGCCTGGCCAAGCCCCCCACTAATCTCACAGATGCGACTACCTCGCACCAGATTGATGTGTTTGAAGACAAGGCGAATACAGCTATGCAGGCTGTCCTTCAAGCAGTAGTCAATTCGACAGAAGATGCAGATGCTTTAGAGCGCTTCTTAGCAGAGTCGTGACTTGAACGGTTCCAGATCCCTTGGTAGAGGGGGCACACACACACGGTCTCTGAACCTCAGTGATACAATGGCTTTCCGCTTTTGTGGTTGCCCACCATGACATCAGCTAGTTTTGTTGTCGATACACATCCACCATACATTATTGAGTGATGTTCCTTTTCTTCTAATCGTTTCTACCTCGTTTTGCTCCTGTGACCGTCATGTTTTTTTTTATTACCTGGAGTCATATTTTACCCTGTTTTCTGCTCAGTTATTACTTTCTTTCAACATTTCCAACCTTGTGACATGCTGTTTTCACACGGATATGGATGGGTTAGAGTTGTGGACCGAAACTCGGTGTTTGTATTCTTGAAGTTGCAGGGCTGAGGTACTGCTAAGTAGTTCTGATCAACACAACATCACTCGGAACTTTGTTTCCTCTAGAAACATTTGTCAAGTGTTGCAAAACGATGGTTGATCGTTTTATCTCATCAGTCGAAGCTCCAACAAACGTCAATTTATGTATTGTGAAACCAGCTGAACCTGGGATGTTACTTGAAAAAGTAACTAATAAGTTTAGATTCTATTCTGGAGTAAAATTTGTTTTAACACATTTTCTGAAGTAGATTCATCTATCATGAGGCAGTTGAACGATCCCCATCCATGAGGTTGAACAATTCATGAGCCTTTTCATGCTCGAGCGATTTGAGAACAAAATCGAACAGTTTTATAAAATTAGGAATTTACGATAAAGTCCGAGGCAAAACAACTCCTTTGGAGCTATTTTTTGTTTATTCTATGTACCTTTGCTTTGACCAGAAAGCGATTCATTCAAGGCACGAACACTGATAATTTTCTCACTGGAACTATTCGAAAATAGTAGTGAAAATACGGAATGATTACCGACCAAACTATGACTTCGATGCACATTACTCTCGTTTTTGCAAAGTCCTCATCTTGTCGTGCACAGGATGCTCACACCAGGGTGTAAGCACTGCACTCGAGTTTGGCCTCCACAAGAGCTCATCAGCCATGTATATCCTTGGGTGTGCCAGGGTTTAAACTCGGAACCTCTGGCTCCGCGAGATGAGCATGTCACCCCTGCTCCACGAGTGCACCTGGTCCCACCTAAAATTATCATGTCGGAAAAAGCGAACGTGATCACAAGTGAGCGATGCGACTTGTTTGTCAGACCCCGTCACAGCCTGTAATATGCGCTGCTGCTGAGATCTAATAGGAACGAAACTGGGGTCCAGTGCTTCCTCCCTTTGGTGCGGGTTCACCAGAATAATTGCACCAGGACAGGAAGAGGTCTGTTCAAAGATGAGTGTTTTGTACGTGGATCATAACGATACTGTGTGTGTGTGTGTGTGTGTGTGTGTGAAATTCCGCCCCATTTTGGCAAGCATTTCATACCACTTGGCATGTGCAAGAAATTCATCCGGTTCATTCTGTCTGTATTTTAGGTATTAATTGTCCTAATGAAAACTCACATTAGGAAGATGCACATTTTAGTGTATCCTCGTTAGACGAAACATTGAAAAAATCTACGGCCACCTTCAGTACCGCTCATAAGGTTGATAGAAAAAGGCTGGATAGCCCATTACTGAGTTTGTCCTTCTTAGGAGGTCAGTCAAGTCGATCTACTCCTCAGCTGTCTATCAACCTCATTTCCTACTTAAACACATCTGTTGTGACAAACACTCATTTGCGGAATAATTTGATGTTGAGGGGAGAAGCAGCTGGAATGCACCTGAATCTCTCGTCTATAACATCATCATCACCAAAGATATCAGTGCCGATATTCACGCTTTATTGAAGTACAACCATAAAAACAGACAATAGTGGGTGAGAGAGTGACCTGGTACCAGCCTGCCGCAAGTATTGAGTTACCCAGACGCCCCGTCAATCAAGCTGTAAAGAAACTGACGACAAACGCCACTGAAATCGATTGGCCGCCATTTCTTGCAATGTCTGGAGCCAAGGCCAGGGGGATGACGTTCAAAATATCGGAATGTGTTTGATTACTACTCATAAGGTAGATTGAGACTCTGGTTTCGTCCTTCTTGGAGATCACCAGATAGGTTGGTCGGGAATCGGTGACCAGGTACAAGATTCAGATGAATTTCAACTAAGTATCCTGTCGATACCAAATTACCTTGCGACCGATTATTGGTTGGTAGCTTTCCTTTAATTTCGCACTGTTTCTAACTTCAGGTGAACAAACTTCCCTAGGTTTGTAATATACATCCAAATAAGAACGGAACAATGGCTTTTTTATCAGTGTTAAGCTAGTTCGAGACAGGCACCGGAAAAATTTCCACAGATAAGATAATTGGTCATTACCAGTTATCAGGTTAGAGAATACGATCTCTCCACTGCAGTTTAACTTGCTACCCTGGTGCCAGAAACATTTAGGTTGAAATCGAAAACCATTGTCGAGAACAGGCGGTCAAATTTTCCGGCACCCTTAGCGTTAAGAAATGTTGCGGTCGAAAGGATGTCCGGAAACCCAGTAGATATTTGTAGCAAGTTCAGTTGAAGAACCAAAACAACACAGTGCGCGACGAAGAAGGAACTATTCCTGAAATCTGGCATTAAAGAGGATCATCTTATTACACCCAACATGAATTATACTCAGGAATCAAACGAAACAGTGAAGCTGCGCAGATTTTCCAAACGCTTATTGACCGTCCTCAGGAATTCGAAAGATCATGTTGATCATTGGCAGTCGAAGTGTATTATTAGAACGGACGCATTGCTAGAAATTTGCCAAAGTACGACGAATAGGTAACTGCTCAATCGAACTCACGAACCAAGAAAACACCTTGCTGCTAGATCAAAGTTCACCATCCTCTTACACAATGCCAGAGAATGCCTACTCGCATTCAGTTAGGTTCTGACGGCCGATGTATACCGACCGACCTTGTACGCGTAAGAAGCTCTGACACAATACAAAGGTGGTCATTGGCAAGTTATCTCGTAACGGCTGTTCATCATCTGACAACGAATAACCTGAAAACCGCACTTATAAGAATGCTAGCCTATGGTTACGAACAGACAAACATAAGATCGAGATAAGTGGTACTGAACTTTTGTTCTCACAAACGAAACGCGCGTGCTGGATCTGTCTATCTTCTGTAATAGTTTCTGCTTGCTAGGATGCTTCATGGCGATAAATGGACAGAATGGCGTCTCAACAATCCTTCTGCCCTCTTTGGCCTGTTCTCTCCGTCTGCAGTGCCGGTTGCGTCTTTATGACTTTCTTCCTAGCTTCAAATGAATCGAACTATACGAGAATCGGTCTCGACTCGCTGAGTAAGTTGGCGAATACGCAGTTCAGCTGAATTTCATTCTACCCCTAAAGCGTTCGATAACCGTTCGATAGTTCATTTGAAAGAAACTTCAAGAAGTTCCGTAGCTCGGGTAGCGGCACGTATAGTAACGCACACGCAACACTACTCAAAGCACAACTACCGATCCATCGCTGCGCTCCTCTATGCACCCTAACAACGCACTCATGATATCACCTCGATTGGTGATGAAGCGTTTGCAATGAAATTGCCCAGCTCAGCGAACAAACCAACGACCAGGAACTTCAAGGTCACTCACTAGCTCACTCTTGGCTGTTCTACGCTCAGTCCACGTAGCTGAAGGCATCTTAATCCATGTTATCGGTTATTTTACTTAGCAGGCAATACGGGATCCTAGTTCACGTCTTTCAACTCTCGTACTGGAACACACTATGGGTCTGAACTGTTTTATAACTGAAAACTTTCGACCTGCCTGTTAATTGTGACCAGCACGATCGAACAGAATGTCACCACTTCGCAACGTTCGTCTTCCTGCTGTGAAACAAAGGAATTCGGACGGTAAGGGATGAACTCGAACGGTAGAGCCTTCCATCTCGGTTCGCGTACCTTTCGCACCATCTCTCTCTGTCCTAGTTTTTGGACAGAAGCGGTGGTAGCGAACTTCAGTAAGTGTGGGGATGTGTACTCTGTCAGACTGCACCTTTGACATAGATATCCACTTTCTATTGTAGGGCGTACGCACTAATTGATGAACCGAAAATTACACAGTACATGTAGTGGTAAGTAAGGGACTGTTTGAAGTGGAGAACCTCCAATTCTGCGCGTTCCGAATAAGAATGGAACGTGGAAACAGTCTAGATACACCACTGCCTTTCAGCTGGAAAAAGGTAACTTTCACATGACTGATGGTGGCGTGAAGCAATTTGGTAATTTTTAATTGGGATTTCGTCCTGTGAGTGAGGCCTGAAAAACCGGGAATCACCAGCAGTGTGCATCCCACCAACGTCGGAGTTTGGTGGGCCATCTCCTCGCTGGCTAGTACTCATTGACGTAACTATCAGCACGTACACAAAAGTTAACACTAAGTCCGAAGGTAATCGAGTGAACGATAAAACAACGGCTGACATTAACACGCATTCACTCGTAAATTATACCTAGTAAATAGAGGCATATGGCTGTACAACCACGAAATCTTTATTTTCGTGCCTTCCCAGCAGGTATTGATGATTCGACCACCTTTGCAAAAGGAACACCCCTTGCTTTGTTGTGCTTGCGACGATCCCTATATATCAAGTACCATCACACCGGTAACTGGAACCTTGATGCGTTGTGTTTGTCCGGAATAGAGAGTTGCAAACACTTATTCTAACTACTGAAATGACTCTCCTTCGGTTCGTCTTTTCTAATGCTTCTGATGAGTGTATTGAAGGAAGGAAGTATCCATTTTAGTCCGACAGAGTTTCGATCAGGTCCTGTTCGAAAGCATTAGTTGACCCAGTATCCTGGTTGTTGGTATAAGCATCCAGGAAGACAAGGTCATTTTGCAGTTGTCCTCAAGCTCCTAAAACCTCCGTTCCCTCGATTGTAATGCGGTTCGAAACTGCTTGATGCACGGTTAGCGTCGAAAACACGTTAGCCAGTCCACTAGCTGACGGAAACCCCAGTTCACTGTTCCCCCCCCCCCTTTGGTGTGAACTCGCCAGAATGACTGCGACAGTAGAGAAGAACGTCTGTTCAAACGAGGTTATGTGAGAAGTTCATCAAAACTGCGCCAGCCCGTGTCAAGTTGAAACCAGGATGAAGAAATCTGCCACATGATCGATGGCATAACCATGGTAAAGGCCGTTTTTATCTGCTGTGAATATTGATTGAAAAACTAGATGGGTAGTTGTACAAGCCCAATTCAGGCTGAAACAGCACAAGTCTGAGCGGACCTAAAACACTAACACCAACCCAACCCCCTCCGTAATCACCCAAACCGCGTAGTGGTGTGCGAAATTATCGCAAATCTATGATGTTTTTCTCGATTACCTTAAATCTCTTTCATCCAAGATGAGTACTAAAAAATTGGGAACCGGGCTGACAGACGCAACGGGCACGTCAAACACTCATAATGAAGTACTCCGGTCAACGAAATCCTCTCTGGTACAGCCGTATGGCTGTATGGGACTCTCAGAAATAGTGCCACCTCGCTCGCACGAGAAAATACGATTCCTTGGGGTTGTACTGGACGTCATTGATAATGTTTGAGTGATGTTAGCAAGGTTGAAACAATCTGTTAATAAACTACCTGGTTCAGTTTGGGAATACCAGGTGTTTTATTGCCGCCAGAATATGAAGTAGAACAAGACTAGAACTAAGAAATGGGATTGAGTAAACGAGGAGGGATAAAGAGGTTCGACTGTCCAAGGGGCTTTTTGACATAGTTTCTTAATGGGAATATTCCCCAAAATTTAAGGGACGGTGCCAAGGCCGTTTCGTTGGCCTCAACAACGAATCAGATACCCGGTACAACCAAATCCAAGAAGCTACCCGGACTGCAATCTTACGACTGGAGATGACGAGAACTAACGTAACCTACGCTAAAGAAGCACCACAGGAAGGCAGGAAACCTGACCACAACTCACGAAGGAATGAAGTAGATGGAGCAGTCTATCCTTCGAACAAATGCATAAAATTGGGGTTAAACCTAATCCGGACTGTCCAGACGAGACATCGAGTCCTCTAAATGTGAAACAACAGTGATTCCCTGTTTCGCAACAACCCCCAAACTACAGATTCGGTTAGCTTTTCTACATAAAAAACAGGATGCCAGGGCCATTGTGATTAACTTCCCCTTGTCTTGACCACACAGAAGGCCGAAGCTGAAGTCATGCTATTCCAATATGAATACACAAATTTGTCAGTACCCACCCAAAGTAATCCCATATTTTCCCCTGATTATTCTTGTCCCAAAGTGATTGCCTCACGGTTCGGATCCTATCTTGATCGGAAACTTCTAGGCTTCGTGTCGAGTGGTGCATCCATTAGGCGTTGCACTCCTTAAAACAGTTTGGGAAGGTCGGTCATGCACCGAGGATAACGCGGTCAGAAAACTCATCCTCTTTGTGAAGTATGCAAGGAAGCCGTACACAGGTTCTTGTTCAATTCTGTCCAAGGTGACTCTCGATATTTTTCGCGCTAGAAGTAGAGTTTATAGTCATTCCACTCCGCACCAATCTGCGGGATAAGCATTGCTGACGATTCCCAACAAGGATGGAGTAGCTGTCTGGTGCTTCGCAGCTTTTCCGCATAGTTTGTGTACGTTCAAAATCCATAATTTCCGCTATAGGTATTGCAGTATACCTCCCAAGAGGAACCCTATAAAACGGGCCACCTTCTGACCGGTGCGGAGTACTATTCACCGTCAACCACAATTCAGTGTAACCCCCCCCCCGGCGTGAGAGAGGTCATCCTCGGTAGAAACGTCTCTTTTGGCGTGATGTCCTCTTTTCGAATTGACTATTGTACAGGGCCATTTTGAATCAGTAATATCGATCCTTACACCAAAGTGCATGACACCGGTCAGTGACGAACGGGAGTGCATCAGCACATTATTTGACATCCAGCGAAACTTTCCCTTCTCCCGACTCGCTTCAAGGGATCAATACGTCATGGTGGTAGTATGATCGGGTCTTTTCTTCTAACGCACATCAACGCGTGTTTGTTTTCCATCAGAGGACAGTGAGAACAATAAGTACCTAGTTCTAGTCATAAATCAGTGCTCCTGGTCCCTCTTCGATCTTACCGAACTAGTTACCGTAACTGCAACAGTGCGGTGGACGCTGGCACTTACCATTAAGGGGGCATAAATTACACACGTTACGGGTGGTCAACGTCGTTTGAAACTTGCTGGACAGTCTTTGTGTAAACATCTACGTGCATTTGATGCGCGCTGTGGAAGTCGTGATCATCCGGTTGCTTTCAGAACACTAGAACCATATTATAGGATATTCAGAACCACAATACAAGTGTACAGTTAGTGTCGAACATGCCCGCATCAGTATACTTTAGGTAAACTTCAGTTACCTGCACCTCAACCATTTCACCATAGACTAAAATCGGGCTGTAGACTTCGGAAGGATGATGACCCCTTGCAAAGTTTCGCATTTGTGTTTCACGCACTACCGCCCATCATCAGTACATGTTTGCTCAACACATGGGGACATCACTGTCCATGTTTTTATCAGTTTTTTTTTCGGCACGAGGCTGCAGTGATCCGTCACCAAGGTATCTACGAAAGATTCGTCTTCGGCACTGCTGACCAAAGTCCGATAGAATCTCACAGATATCACTAGACATCTCTCAGACTCTTTTCCAGTTAAATGATCACAATGTATAAACGTAACACGCCACTCATAAGGTTGCTTAAAACTCTTCGACAACCCACAACCGGTTTTGCCTTTCTTGGGGCCTCTCTGGTAGGCCCAGTCTTCGAGCTTCCGTCAATCTTGTATTCCACTTGAACCTGAACTGCATACATTTCGCGAAATTCATTCATCCAAGAGACTAAGATGAATCCAGCTGGATCTCTCTTTTATGATGTTCTTCTCCAACGGAATGTTCTACATAAGACCGCTTCATTTTCTAGTAGGTACGGTATTCAAAATATCGCATGAAAGAACATCATAAAGGAGATATTCAACTAAAATCCAGTTGAGCTCCCTGTTAAAACCAAATCAATGTGCAAATGAGTTTCTTTTACAAACTTCGCCGTACGTTTAGCAATTCTGTGGGTAGCGTTTTTTACTCAAATTGGTCTTGGCCTCACATACGCTCATACATGTATACACTCCATGTCTTGGTATATTCTACGGGATCCCATTTAGATGGAGATCCAAACCATCGGCTGGTTGGTCTGAATCCTTTGCGAGACTAAAAGGAAACCGTATTCGAGTTATGTGTGAGTGGCATGGGACTCGTTGTTGTCTTGTTTTTAATGGATACCAATAACAACAATATTAAACATTTAGGTGTTTGGAAGTGCGCATCAAAGTCTCCTTGGCCATCCAGTATTGCTAGTCTGCTGCATTTCTAACCTGCTGGGGCTGTCGATTCAAACACGCACGCAGCAGATTCAAGAGAAACTTTACTTTTTATTACCTTTATTGTTCCTCTTGGCTAGTACGTCACAAATTTATATGGTACGAGAAATCACATGAAAAAGGTTAAAATCGGGCGTACATACACTTTAGTGAAATAGAAATCAAAGAAAGTGGGGGGTTTGAATGAGGGTTAGGTCAATGGGTCACGGAATCAGGTAAGTGGCGTCAATTTCAGAAGGCTTGTGGGACTGGATTTTTCGCAGGCCAGTTCAAGTTCAGGGGTCGCACAAGTTTCTTTTGGACGCAAAGTTGTGGGTCTAGCAGTCGGATTCCAATCGCCTCTACGATTGATAGTAGTCTGAATCGTACCAATTGTGATCGGTTCAGAGGTACCCGGTATATGCTAGCGAAGGCTTGTTCGTTGTCGATGACATGACTGGTTGCAGCCAAATGTGATGCAGCTGCACTTGAGCCTAGTTTCTTCCAACTACCACTCAGAGACATTGGGTTGCGTTCTCACATTCTGTCCGACAAATGCCTCGTCTTACGACCAACGTATGACGCTCGACACGAGCATACCTTCAGTTTATTCCTAATATGCTTTCAAAAAACGTATTCAACGGCAAGAATTCTGCGTTCCATACATAATAATTTTGGAATTAGCAATGAATCTAAATCGTCATTATTGCTCAGAATAATTTCCATACCGTTGGAAGTATTTCAGTTGTGACAGGTACATGGAATAAAATTATTTCAGTTCGATACTTCTGGTTTGAAGTGTAATCTTAGCTTGCGAGCTCAGATCCCGATGCATAGGTCCTCAGAATTAAACGCTTAACACGGTTGCCAAGAGAAGACAGGAGTTTATAGGAACAAGACAAAGCAGTGTTCCATGCCCCTCAGTTAATCCAGGTTTGGAATCTGTTCCGTCTGGTGAAAGCGTCATAACCGATCAACGTGTAGTGTTTTGAGCTACAACCGACTGAGGTCTCGCAGAGCACATTAACACAAACAGTGCACAATGAAGCAGATATCTAAGGTCCCCAAACTGATTCGGCTACTACACTTAACTGGGGCTAAGGGAAAGTTAGCCACGGATTCACTACACGTATGGTGAATTGACTGATGAAAAGTTTTCCGGAGAAAATTCTGGGGAAAAACAACGAGCACATTTTCTAGGAAAGAGCATCATGAGGTAGTCCTATAATTTTTCGCACCCACTTTCTCTTTCTGATATTTTAACACCAATTGATCAAATTGCTACTGTTCTTGTAAATTCATGGGTCGATTTCTGACGACATTTGAACTATGAACAAAAATTTTCCAATCTTTCCGCGCACCAGAAGCTTGGTACCGGTGAAAAACTTGAGCGGTCGTGTGATTTCGTCGAATGGCGTACAACAGAAGACAAGTACATCCGGATTCAGCCGAACTTCAAATAAACTCGCTCGCTACGTTGACATATGATATGCTGACTAGCCAGCGGCTGGCACATATCCAAGACTGACCTTAAGACCAATAGTCTGGTTGTCTGCTTGATGATTGATTCTGTTTATTTGGCGTACTTTAAGACACATATTTCAGACATAGCTGATGCCCTCAATAGTGTACAGCTCCAATGTTCTATACGCATTG
This sequence comes from Opisthorchis felineus, assembly GCA_004794785.1. Classification (NCBI taxonomy): domain Eukaryota; kingdom Metazoa; phylum Platyhelminthes; class Trematoda; order Opisthorchiida; family Opisthorchiidae; genus Opisthorchis; species Opisthorchis felineus. The sequence continues at coordinate 1,273,181 of SJOL01012104.1, read as the reverse complement.
TGCATGGCTGTCCTTTATTAAATGATCTATATCAATAAGGATAGAATACAGTCATACTTTTGATTTTCACAACCAGAAATTATCTTCACAAAGGAAACTACTTACAAGGTTGCTGAAAATATATTGGAAAATAAGCGACCTGCTGAGTTTATCTTACATTAGTTGCACAGATGCAGCTGCCTGTGCCTCTCACATCAGCAGAACCTGTCAACACAAACAGACAGAAAATATTAGATAGATAGATAGATAGATAGATAGATAGATAGATAGATAGATAGATAGATAGATAGATAGATAGATAGATAGATAGATAGATAGATAGATAGATAGATAGATAGATAGATAGATAGATAGATAGATAGATAGATAGATAGATAGATAGATAGATAGATAGATAGATAGATAGATAGATAGATAGATAGATAGATAGATAGATAGATAGATAGATAGATAGATAGATAGATAGATAGATAGATAGATAGATAGATAGATAGATAGATAGATAGATAGATAGATAGATAGATAGATAGATAGATAGATAGATAGATAGATAGATAGATAGATAGATAGATAGATAGATAGATAGATAGATAGATAGATAGATAGATAGATAGATAGATAGATAGATAGATAGATAGATAGATAGATAGATAGATAGATAGATAGATAGATAGATAGATAGATAGATAGATAGATAGATAGATAGATAGATAGATAGATAGATAGATAGATAGATAGATAGATAGATAGATAGATAGATAGATAGATAGATAGATAGATAGATAGATAGATAGATAGATAGATAGATAGATAGATAGATAGATAGATAGATAGATAGATAGATAGATAGATAGATAGATAGATAGATAGATAGATAGATAGATAGATAGATAGATAGATAGATAGATAGATAGATAGATAGATAGATAGATAGATAGATAGGGGATTAATATCTTCACTCGTTCCGGGGTCCCATTTAAATCTCACTGAGATCTGCGGTCCAATGCCCGGATGACTTTCCTAACGCTGTTTTGCTGATTCTAAGGAGGCCGTTAGGGTCATGTATGAACATTTGCCATCCAAGCGACTGCATTGTAGGAGCATATGGTGGTACACCTTGCCAACAGAACCCGGTTTTTGTTGGATTCCGGTTTAATATGTGAACACCCAGGGTGTGTTACTCCTCTCCGTGTAGTCACATTGGACTTGTAACCGACGACGACCTTCCGCTCTTGTTCCAACCCGTTGTTCACATGGTTGCTGCCAAGCAGCAATATTTTTAGAGGTTAGACGTCCTAAGTTGGACGGAAGCCGAGAAAGTCAATAAAGTCAAGTGGGATTAAAGCGCCTCATACACAAGTCAGTTCAGGCCAACAGTAGTCCCATTCACTTACGTGGGTGAACTTTCAGGGCTCACAAGTTTAGCAGGGCACGAGTGCGACATATATTTTAGAGTTTTAAACTGGGAATGACAGATGAAAACGTGCTTGAAGGTCAGAGTGGATTGAATCACGATTAAGGGGAAGGAAGCCGGAAGTCGTTGTTTCACAAGTGGTCCTATATCTTGGTCCTATATTTGAGAAGGGAATGGCTTTCGAAAGAACAAGCCTTAAGGAACAATACTCCTAAGGTTTCTGAGAACACTTCGAAAACCCACGACCTGTGTCGTACTTCTTGAGGCTCAACAGGTAGGCGTGGTTCCTCAGTTTCCGTCAGCCATTTGTTCTACTTTAACCCAGATTGGACGCACTTCGCGAACTATATTCATTTGTGCACTGATGTGGTTGTAACAAGAGGCTCAACTGATCCCCAACTGAATATCTTGTTTATGACATCCTTCAGCTGAGTGTGCTGCACAAAGGTCATCTCAAGTGGCCTTACATGGCAGCATATTTTTTTAAACTCCCCGTAACGTTGCTGAATGCTCTTCAACAATCGTTCAGCTGTAACACCCTTTCGGTGCCTACTGGCCATGCCACTCGAAGGAAGTACAATGGTTGGGATACTGCTAGGGTGCCCAAGCCTAGACAGGGAAAGAGGCAGAGGTCGGGTTCGAACCACGGACATTCCGGTCAGTAAATTCGCGCTCTAACCACTGAGCCATCTCGCCCCCATACTCTTCAAAAACCCATGAAGGAATACAATAAACTAGAGATTCAGCTGGAATTCAGTTGTGTCTCACGGTAAAACCAACTTAGTGTGCAAATGCAAGTATTTCGCACGGTAAGGATTGTCACAAGCTACAAGGTGTTGATTAGTGAGGAAGCAACTGGAAATACACGGAACTGTTCGGTACGTTTAGGAATTTGTTTAGTGGGGTACGACAGCAAGACGGGCTCTTTATCTCCAGGTCCGGGACACCTGACAATCGAGTACTACAATCAGTGCGAGGCAATGATGAGATTTTACCGAGGTCACCGGGAATAGAAAGATGCATAAAAATCAAGAGGCAAAAAGCGGGGCGATACAGTTCATCAAGGACAAGTCTGAAATGTTCATACCAGGAAAGATTATGGGTCGCTGTGATATGTAAATATTTTAATGTCGCAGTTTTGATGGTTGGCAGCTTTGCAAGGAATTTTATCACTGTTACCACCCGCTGTTTAACGATGGAAAGTGTCATCCAATCCTTTCCTTGCCAGAGTCCACCTATCGGTAAGCTATTGATCGAGTCAAGCTCTTCATAACTCTCCGAAGAAACTTGTCACCAAAGCCTGATGTTATGAGTATGGCTGCCGCAAACTTACTGAAGAAGAACTTAATCTTGGTACTCGCTGGGTGTCGGAAAATTGTTGCAGCCCATTTAACATAAGCCAGTTTCCCAACTTAAATGGGGGAATTGTATTGGAGGTTGTTTGCACTCATATCAGCCTCGTTTGAACAGTCTTCAAATCATTCTAGCCCAATTACTCTGGTTATGGATGATCGTTTTAGACGTAATGCACTACTCATAAGGTTGCTGAAAATTCTGCGACACCCAGTGACCGGTTTCGCCCTTCTTGGGGCTCATCAGGTAGGCGCAGTCCCCGAGTTTCCGTCAACCTTACGTTCTACTTGAAACCAAATTGCACGGAATTAGCGAAATACACCCATTTGCAAACAAATTTGGTTTTTTGTGAGGGACTCACCTGGAACCCAGCTGAATCTCTCGTTTATGATATTTCTAAGCAACTGAATGTGTTGCACCAGGCCGCCTCATGTTTCAGTTGGTACGATATTCGAGATATCGCGATACATGTGTAGACCTAGTACACTTTTCGTTTTTCCTGATATGGCTCGGAAAATTCCTCCATCTCTGGATAGACCGTGTGAATCCGTACCCATTCCCTAAAGAACACTCGATAATTACAAACGTTCATTTTTTTGGCACACTAACCACGCTGTTTACAAAATACCGATTTAGGCAACATTCATTACATACATACGGCACGATTATTTATGCTGGACAAAAGGAAAACAAATGAAGACCATCCAGATTGAAATTTCCTTTTGGGTCAAGTACGTGTGTGGAATGTAGATATGTAGGTTGAAGTCATTAATGTAAATGAATGACTCCCGTAGCCTTCCGCTATGTGTAGATGTCGTACGACGGTGAACCAGGCGAGAAACCAAGCAGTTGTAGAATTGAGCTGCCGAGTCGATTTCTATGTCCAGAGAAACTAAATCTAAACATACGTTACCAGCATCAAAGAACCTGTTCAAATGTGTCACTCTTCTACTGTTTGTCAGGGAGATTAGGAGATATTCTTTGCCCCCTTTCATCCTTAAAAATACTGTGTATTGTACATCCGGAACACTCATCTGAACACAGTCCAGGGCGGCTAACTTTATTCGCTGTTTACTCAGGGCGATCCAGAAGCTGGACCAGAATCCGAAGCCAATGAACCCAAACCCGAAATAAGTCCGTCATCTGCATGAACCCCGACAAACTTTTATGGGAGAATTTCGAGACTCCTGTGGATGCTCAAATGCAGGAAATCATTACTGTCACTGGCGATTTAAATGACCATTTGGGAAGAATATTTGCTGCAGATGCTTCCAAAACAGAAAACGGTGATCACTTCTTATGGCTACGCGCTTTATCGCAAGCACAAACTTTCATCAAAACCAGGAGCACTGCTCTACGTGGTGCCCTTCAACCCATAGTCAGTCTAGACAGTCAGACTGACCACATAGCACCTAGCCGTCAATGGCGATCTTGTGATCAAGAACGTCGAGGAGAAGGATTCAAAACTCATGTTGGCTCAAATTTTTCGACGAAACTCATTCAGGGTATTTAGAAGACAGATGAAGTGTCACAGAAATGGCAAATACCTAACCTGACCTCGTGGTAATTCATTTGCTTACTCCCCCAATCAAAATCACGAGACTGGAGTTCGTTGTGTCCTATACACCTGACTTGGAGATCCTTCCTTCAAGACCTGGAGTATGTGGACTATACTGCAACACTTGGTTCAGATTCCATCCAGGTACAAAATGCACTGAATAGTTTGAATAATGTTGCCATGTCTTTTGGTATGCAAAGCGCACCCTGCATCTTCAGAGTACAGACTGCTATTTTGCAAGACGACTGGGCCACCAAGGCTGGTCATGTATCTGGGTAGTTAAATCACGCCGGATAGTAGCATTGCCGACCAAGTGGATGTTGGAATCGCTAAAGCTCGTTCTGTTTTCCCTCAGTTTAGGCACCTCTGGGGTAGGTGTGATATTAGCCTGTCGGTGAAAGAAAGGGCCCACAACGCGACAGTGCGTCCTGTTTTGCTTTACGCCTGCGAGGCCTAGCCGCTGTGCGTTGAAGATAAGAGAAGATGGCTTGTCTTTGAGCATCCGTGCATTGCACATGGGAACATGGAATTTGCAATGTTGAAATGTGCTCCATCAGGTAAATATGCCGTAATATGTAGAATATCGTACCAACTGAAATATGAGGCCGCTTTTGTTTATCACATTCAGTTGATCTATATCATAAACGAGAGATTCAGCTGGAAATCAAATGAGTATCCCGTTAACACCAACTCAGTTTGCAAATGAAGGTATTTCGTTTTCTGAAAAGTGACTTATATCTTGTTCATGTGGTTCCAAGAGAGAATTTCCGAATGTCCATGTGGAGGAATTGTAGCTTCTCGAGGATCATCAATTGTTGACCGACGTAGTAACAAAGGGTTTTGAAACTGATAGGTATCTCTAATGTGCATGCAATCTTTGAACACTAGTAATCCACGTCACTGTAACCGTAGGTTTTGTTTGTGACTAATGCTCAGTCGATTGATGTAAACGGATAAAACTTGAAGATATTCTATTGGTCTAGTTGATGAGCTGGAAAGATGCCTTAGTTCGGAGGAGCTCAAACATGTATTCATGGTATTCACTTGCGTCCTATGAACCTAGGCCACCTGAATTGGGAAGAGAAGACACACCATAGCTGATCCGAACTGATGTCGGATTAAAGGCATCCGTATGTTTGCAACTTGCATTGACCCATCCATTCAGTCTGAAGGATACATCGAGCGATACTATGCGTGTCCGACCGGATACTAGTATAGATGTGTACATATATATCATTTGTTTCCGCTATATTTTCTTTTGTACACCCATCATCCTTAGTTTTTTTTCGATTTTATGGTACAGCGACTCAGAATTCAATGGTCGGATTTCATGTGCCGGTCAAACCGAGGACACTCAAACAGAAGACAGACAGGACGGGGTGCGAGCTGACTGGTGGTGTGGAATTGACGGCTTTGGCGTCTTGACCGGACGTAATGTGTCCCTGCTGCCTGCAAGCTGGTTCACACAAAACACCTGTTTTCGCAAGCGCATTGAAATTTGTAGACAGAGAGTGAGCCAGCCAGATGACCTTAAGTCTACGACACATTTCAGTTGTCAGTTGATTTGGCTGAAAAAGCCAAACTGTCGTGACTACAGTACTTGAAAATGACTGAATTTTCGTTCCGGATTCATCTCAATGGGGTTGCGTTAAAACCCAATTCAAAAGTGGGCAAAATTTTCACTGCTGAATGGCTTCATCTGGATTCTGATCAAGTTTTACCATCAAGAAGCTGTCAACCTATTGATATGCTGGTGTCAGTTCTTGGTCTTGTCTAAATTCAGACAGCTGAATTTGGTCATACACAGGCTTGTTAGTTTACCAGAAGGAACACTCAGAAATTTGGATGGTATACTAGACCGTACCGAACATTCCCAGAGGCATCAAGTATTTCTGCAGACTACGCAAAACGGTGGTTCGATACAGTTCGATAAGGGCAAGATTACCGAGGATCCGCATGACCCCTGCCTCCATGGAGAAGTGATTTTGCTTATCCAAAGAAAATGAGAACTGATAGGAGGAATGGCGTCCTTTCCGATAGCAGAAGGAACCAACTTGGAGGTAACTGATGATGTTCCAACCCAGCATTGGCATGTAACTCCAACTGACAGTTCCATTTAATGGGTCAATGCAGTTTTTGTAGTGAATGTGCTTGCACAGGACAGAGAGACTGAACAGACAGGACAGAGACAGACTAAACGGTATGGTTTCTTTAGAAGTGTGTGCTGCAATTTCGAAAAAATCATCCTTTCGCATAAACGAGAAACCGTTGACTAAGACAGGAGATTGAACGTTGTCTGTCGTCATTTCTGTCGACTGAGCATACATCCAATTATACAAATTGGCAGGAACTTAATAGAGGCCCCACCGAAGAAATGCCGCTGTGTTGAAGAATCCGCCAGTTATCCAGTTTCCTGCGACCCCATAAAGAAAATTCAGTTGAAGATGGGAACGAATACTCCCCTTCCCTGATGTGTTCATGCCTCTGGGATTCACTGTATATTCACGTACATTCATGTGTAATCATGTGTAATCCATGACCACAACCTATGATACGCAGTTGTACAGCCGCCAGCAGTTATGGTATTATGCCGCATCTGTGATAAAGTTACTTAACAAAACAAAATTTCCCTGTATTTTGGCCCTCAGTAGAGAGGTTCTAGCTTATGTTAGTCGACCAGCACATTCCCTCCTCTTCTCCCATGTGCGCGTTATCCTTTGAACTCTACACCGTTTCCCATCTTTGCTACGGTAAGACAAAGCAGACTGGTCTCCACAGACGTCTCAAGTTCAAAAATGCCACTCTTGCCTTCTCAATACGATATAGCCGTCAGCTGAGATACAATACTCCAGAGGAGTAGGGTTCTGCTTTAAAGTCAAAAACAGCTTGTTTCGCCAACTAAAACATAGCAGAGTTTTACCATCGCCAATTAACGTATCTAAAAGCACCACAATACCGTCAGAATAATCAAACTAGTGAGTATGTTCCATAGCTTAACTAGAATAGATGGATTTGAACAAGTGACTGGTTCTCTGTTGGTTTATGCCTGCGTTATGCCTGTCGTTGTGTACTCAGTACTGGCCCTTCAGTTTACCTACACAGAACGGGATCGCGTGCATCCCATGTTTCTGTCTCTAAATCATGAAGCTGCAAATTTTTAATTCTTGCAACTAGTCAACTGCCGTGGACATGGTTCAGTTTCCTCTCTCAAAGGCTATCACCTGTTTTCCCTGTTTGAGCAAAGTCTGACCTTTTTAACCGGTCTCAATGTAGTGTGTATGAAGGGGGGGGGAACATTTCTTCTCGTTTCACCAATCACCTACGTGAAAGTACACACACATTCGACGGACAAACTACGAGACCACGTATATTTTTCATCCAAGCTACACTTTTGGTGACTGGGGTTTAATTATTTTCGGTTAACCACACCCGAAACCATTCCTACCATATTGACTTGATCAACGAATGCAAAATTACTGACGTGCGCAGGATAAGATACGATGAAACTGTACGATCACTCCACAGTGCTTTCTCCCTGGCAGAAATGTCGCATGTATTTCCCCACCCTCGAGAGCTTGCGTAAATCATTTTGCTATACGTGTGATGATGAGTAAGCGGATAACATTTTGACTGGTGCCTCATCACCCCTGTTTCAGGACAGTATCAACTCAGTTTTTGGGTCATGTACGTTTGCAACTTTGTGCACTGCCCCTGCTAGTGTAGTCTCAGTTCGATGGAGGTCTAGACTACACAGGTTGGTTAGTCCAAAATCCTCAGGTGTGAAAGTGTATGAGCCTGCTCAAAAGTGTCATCCTCCTGCCTACTCATGACGTTGTCTGGATACACTCAGCAGGGTCTCATTAAGCATTCTGACTTTTTTCTTCAGCGAAGTGCAACTGCGCTCCCGCTGTTTACCACACTGCAAAAAATTGTATTAAAATGGCGATCAAGTTCGGTCTAAACAGGTTTTCCTGTTGAGAGGGCGTCGTCAGACCACTAGTTTGCTTGTTTCAATGGATGGTGTAGTCACATCGCGGGAGGTTTGGTGGCCACAACATGTCGATGACGGTCTGCTCTGAGTGACTGCGCTCCCGACTAAAGCTGATCACCGATAACATAGGTACACACGAATTTTGTCGGGGCCTTTGGTCGATCGATTGGTTTCCTCGCTTTTCGCTGGATAGCGGAGCCGACTGGCGCCATGGCAACTAGAGGCGAATGGGAGGTCAAAGCAAAAAGAGTCCGCACATCACTATTTTCGGTTGCTGCGGCTTTTTAAGCGGCTGTATTCTGGTTGACGAAAAAAGTGGTAAGGTAGGTATTACCGGAAGGGGGGTGCGTGAAAGGCACAACATTAGTTCACAAGACTAACTTCAGCGGTCAGGGTGGAATCTACGTGACATGGCTGCCAACCAGAAGACTGATTTGGAAGTTAGGGGAATCAAAAGCACCGGTCTAGAGAAAAAATCCTGGAAATTCAGAACCAGTTCTTGGTGGCCCCGTGACCTTCAAAACTGCGTGAGATATCATGATAATCCCTCTATTCGTTTGCTTACTCCGCACATGTGCTTTTGATGTCCACTTGTTTTGCCCATCAGTGACCGCCATTCACCTGGCCGCAAAGGCCATCCCGTCCGACACTGGTACACTACCACGTGTTTGCATGTGCGAATCTGTGCAGTTGGCCTACTTACCCATGCGTATTCGTGCCCCGTCTGCTAAGACTTGTTCTGTTGTGATTTCGATGTGATGGCGTCGGAGGGGACGACCGCAACCCACGCTACCGAGGCAACATTCCGCTCGCCGTTGTCTGGTATGCGGGCCTTGACACTGCACTGTCCCGGTCAGTGACAGACTTACGCACATGTTGACCCTACGAACGTGGACAATTGAGGTCTGTTTCGTAACTTTGCTAGCTTTTTCGTAAATAAAACCGTAGACTTTCGAACCCAATTCTTCCTTTTGATATTCGGGGACGTCAAACCTGTGCGTGGCTCAAAGTTGCTTACCGGGAACCTCAACAATGATAGTCGAAGTACCTTCAGCAGCCTTATGAGTAGTACGTGACATCTAGACCAGTGAGAAAGGAATTTAGTCTGTTTGGAGAGCATGTGGTTTAAAAGCTGGATGAAGGAGACTCTCAGTGAAGGACAGTATATTCGGTCAATAGAGGACTGTCATCCTTCAAATGTGAAGAGGACGCGCGCTTGGCGTGTGTCGTTTACGTGTGAGGCTATTTTTTACTTTTAAGGGACTGCATCTTACTAGTGGAGATAAACATCAGTCTTTGTCTCTTTGTGGCTAATCCGTAGTCAGCAGTTTGAAACGGGACTTCTGAACGTCGGTTAATGGGAAGTTGCCACAGCTTAATATCTGCCTGGCCATAAAACGCTTAAACTCTTGTGGGAGCAGGTTTGTGAGTAAACCACGTGGGTTCATTGCTGGTTCCAGTAACAGGTAACTTGTTGGAATAAAGCCCATAGTACTATGAGCAGTGTGCTACTATAAAAGAAGACGAACCTGTGTTGTTGAGGGGGAAGACGAGTTTTTGATATTTTATTGCTCAACGTTCCGGTCACCTTAGGCAACCTTCATCAACGATCGGAATCAAGTAGACACGAAGGCATGTGCCAACTGATGCCAGCATTGAAACAATCAATAGTCTGTGCGCTACTCTGATTAGTCAGGTTCATGTTCGGAGGTTGAGGGAGTTACAAGTGCATGCTCAAGTGTTTCTTTCTACTGCTGATCAGTCCTGTCCGGACGGCACAAGCCGGCTGAGAGTGATAGGTCAGCGCCTGCGCACAGTGACATTCTGCGTATCGTGACTAATCACGGTAGCGCGTAAAATGCTGATTGTTTCAATGTTGGTAGCAGGTGTTTTCCCGTCTATGTGATTTAGATCACTTCTTTTCTGAGATAACCGAAACGTTGAGCGATAAAACTCCGCTCAAAAACCTTGTGTTCTTTTCCAAATGCTACACTGATCGATATTATACGCACAACGCTCAAACTATTTGGCTACATTCTTTTTGAATTGGGTGAGGACACTGTCAAGGTGTGTCTATCTTTACCACCCAAAAAGCTGCTGAGAATAGTTCTTCTCTTGCGGTTTTTCCGTCCAGCGCAGTAAGAAAGCCTACCACACTGTGTAGGAAGTGCGAATTTTTGAAAGCAGAAACTTATGCAGATATCATAGCTAGAGATATTTCAGTGGTTAAGACGCGAACTTACTGACCGGAAGGTCCGTAGTTCTAACCGAACCCCGGTATCTGCTCGACTGCTCCTGTCTAGGCAGTATCTCAGTCCTCCTGCTTCTTTCGGGTGGCATGGCACCTGTGTACCAAAATTTTGTTACAGCTGAACGATTATGGTTAACGTTTATTGCACGCAAATGCGTAGAAAACCGTTTTTTCACACTGATCTCACTTTCTTACAAAATAAAAATTTGTAATTTAGATACTGATCGAGCTCTACATAGTGGTTTCCCAATATCAATGCCTAAAACGCAATGTGAGCTATCAAGATGTAGTCCGATCTTCCCACTCAATTGCACCGCGCAGACGACCCCATTTACACACTGGTGGAGACTGCAATTTGGCGGCGCATCGAGAGAGCCTACACTAACAGGAGTCAGAATAAGCGATTAACTCCTAAAAAGGATACGTTTTGATGTGCCCGAGGGACCGCCACTTAGGCGTGCACAGTGCCTGACTTGAGAAGATTACAGTAGCCATTGAGTGGGATGGTCAGATAAAGCAGATGACCAGATACCGTTCCGAATTGTTGTTACAGCCTGTTACCAACCTGCAGGTACGCACCAATATCGAATGATCTATGTACATTTTTAGCGATTACTGTGATCTAACCCCTGTTTAACAATCAAAACTGTTAGAGGGAATGACTGCAAACCAAATCAGTTTGCATTAGTTCATGCATCCCAAGTCAGCTTCGGCTAAACACATTCAACTGACTGTTCTCCTAATCACCAGTCCAGTGTACGCGCTAGCCTATTTTTTTTCTGTGATGAGGAGCGAAGCTAACCCGAGCATACCCACCCATCGACTCATGACTATGGTCAACACCACTACAACTCGACCAGGTCACACACGTCGAACCATAAAGGTGAGCGAACTGGCTGACTGACTCATCCCAGTTGATTCTCACTTGATGAACGAGTGATTCAGATTTCTTTCATCTCGGTACACCGAGCCTCGGACACTTGTACCCTAGTGCATACAAAAGTCTGTCACAGAAACGATAAGCGGCACATCAATGTAGGCATTCTCGAGTTGAAGGCACATGAGTGTGCCGGAGGTATCAGTTGTAAGTTTATCGCTACACTAAGACATTGTCCTAACAAACAACACTAAAAACGACCCCTTCGTTACAACGAGTGTATTTTTTAACCATAGTGAACACCTTAAAGAGCACTGTTGTTACAATCATTATTCCCGACTCAGCAAAGTTCCCGCAGAGCACCTCTGCATACAGTCTGGACGGAGCATGTTATGTCTGTTCTGCCGAACGGTGATGAAAAATATTTGTGAATTTTCGGTACGTTGGCCGACAATAGTACTTTTGTTCTTGGTCCAAACGGGTCAGGATAGTCGGACACAAGGAGGATCAAAGAATTATGACGCACTTAACTGGGACATCTAAAACTTATCCGCTTTGTCAGTCCTCGTCGGTCTGCATCAATGATTGGTTTTTCAGAATGTCGGAACTGTCGGAGAAATAATACAAACAAGTGTAAGTCATTTCTCTTAACGTGACTTCTATAAAAGACTAGATAATTGTTTCCTATCACTGGTCACTACGATGAAACACCGATGATAAGGCGTGTATCGTGGTCGGTCATTAATTGCGGACTCTTACTTAGCTAGTTAGCCGGAATTGGAGGTCCGAAAGTAAGAAAATACCGTTTGTTCAAAAAAATTAATCCCCAAGCGCCTCAGTGTGATTTCGGTGGATGTCCTATGAAAACGAATAAAGGGGGTACGCTGAAATACGCCCAACAGACCTGCTAACACGCCTTCTGTGCTAAGGAGCTCCTGTTTGCTCTCTTCCTGTGGCGGAAGTGTTTCTTCCAAAGTGCAGAAATGAAAGCTTTATAATCCAACTGACGGTTGTTGTTCAGGGGAGTTGACTAAACTTCGATCCCAAACCAACAACGAAGAGAACAGGAATCACCTCTGGTGGACTGAGCGGATGAGGTTATTCTGGGAATCCAGTGACCATGATGGCAGTTTGTCCAGGCCAAATTCGCAGCTGCGAAAAGTCGCCTCTAAAGATACAGGATATTTAGAAGTTATAGGTTTTTGTCTACCACAGTCTTCAAAAAATACTCTGAAAGTTCGTCACTTGGAGAAACTGTCGGACTTTGGAAATCTGAAATCTGATCTATCAAGTCTATCTTCAGTCCTTCAGTGATGATATCTACACCGATTTTAGCATCTGTCAGACAAAACTGTTGTTGTACTTCACAAACAGTCGTTCACCTACGCACCATTTCGCCGCGGAAGAAGCAGCTCATTACGGTCAAAGACGGTCTGGAGCAAAATGGTCTTCACGCGGTCTACAGACTTCCTCACTGGAGCCAATTCCGCGACGCCTTTTGTGTGGACCTGGCAGCCAACTTCCACTCCCGTGTAACTGCTGCTCAACCTGACTCGGGAACTAGTCGCTTAAAAGTAAATTCGTCAACCAATCAGTCACTATCGGCTATCTCCTGAGGTGTCTATTACCACCACAAGTGTCAGTTTCTTCATGAAGTGTATACCAACCAGTTCGGGCGATCAACAGCTTAAATGTAACGAGTTTTATCACTGATTTATTAAACCAAAACAAACAAATCGGTCCGGGGTGCG
>SJOL01012104.1:1241701-1255200 GCA_004794785.1 Opisthorchis felineus | reverse complement strand
CTATCAAGTCTATCTCCAGTCCTTCAGTGATGATATCTACACCGATTTTAGCATCTGTCAGACAAAACTGTTGTTGTACTTCACAAACAGTCGTTCACCTACGCACCATTTCGCCGCGGAAGAAGCAGCTCATTACGGTCAAAGACGGTCTGGAGCAAAATGGTCTTCACGCGGTCTACAGACTTCCTCACTGGAGCCAATTCCGCGACGCCTTTTGTGTGGACCTGGCAGCCAACTTCCACTCCCGTGTAACTGCTGCTCAACCTGACTCGGGAACTAGTCGCTTAAAAGTAAATTCGTCAACCAATCAGTCACTATCGGCTATCTCCTGAGGTGTCTATTACCACCACAAGTGTCAGTTTCTTCATGAAGTGTATACCAACCAGTTCGGGCGATCAACAGCTTAAATGTAACGAGTTTTATCACTGATTTATTAAACCAAAACAAACAAATCGGTCCGGGGTGCGGACACCAGTCGATCAAGTAATAAACTTATATGTAGGAGACATTTGATGAGCATATGTTGAACAGTTAAGGCTGCAAAATTCATCATTGCTGGACAAAACGGTGTTGTAAACTCTACCGGATAACGTCTTGTATGTCAGTCATTTGTTCGGTTTAGTAACAGATTGATGGACACCGAAAATGTTGTATGCTGTCTGGAGAAGTGACTTCAAATCAGTTGTTACCACGCCACTTGTTGATGACACTGTTCATTTCGTGCATTCAGTCGCAGCTGAAGGTTGACACCAAGGCCGCTCCTGACCTCGAAAATTGCACAGAAGTCTTGTACAAGAATGGTCAATCTAGCAGTCGCGTGTCTTTTCAGATGACTGGTTTTAGTCACCATTGACCATTGACCTGGAACTAAATTCACCCTACTAATTCACACCGGTTAATGAATCATAGCTATCTGTTATCAACTGACCCCGCCTTTTCCGACACAGCCTTCGAACCGCCAATCAAACACACGGTGAAAGTGATTGAAGTCAATTACGTGTCACTGATAGCAAAAGTACCGAATTCGACAAGACGACATTTTCTATTTTACATCTTTAGGATGTGGAGTATCACGATAAGTATCCCAGCCCTTAACACTACGCTCTTGAAAGAAAATCCCTCGGTGTTGGGTTAAAAGAGCTTGTGGAGTTCATGTGTTGTTTGTTGATAGCATAGTTGGGAACCTGGTAACGCGAGTATTTTGAGACTCGTAAAAATTAAGCCAATGAAAGCCAATCACTGTGAGGTCTGGTTGAGTTCTGTTCGCCGTAAACCTCTGAACCATCAAACGGAGTACCAGCAAGCATTTAGGTCTGAGAGAATGGGCGTCTGGGTCTACACATATGTCTAAAGGTGTGAAGCATACCCCTATTAGCTTTTGTGAGGTTGCAACCCCATTATTCTAGTCGGTGTTGCACGCTGGTTGAAAAAAGGAAACTCTCAGCTTCACAGATTCAAGGGTACTTTGAATCGTTTACTGATGTAGTTGTCTTTTGGAAAGGGTATTATCGGGGAACCGATGGATCTATTTGACTTGTTGGCCATTTTGGAGAGATAATCAACGAAGAATATGAAACATATTTTTTGAAACAATGTTTGACTACTGATGATCCTTATACTGTCCGACCCAAACACTTCGCATTATCTACTGAGCGTTACTCAGAGAATCTACACGTTCCAATCTGTATTCCACACAGACTTCCACAGCTTTATCTCAGTTCGAAGTTCATTCATCTCTCATTGTATTTTCAAAGCCATTGTATTTGCTTAGTTGACAGCATTTCCTATTAATACCTGGTGAGTACTCTCCAAATTAATCAAAGAGAACATCTAGTTTGCCTCCAAAACGTTACGGAGTAACAATTCTCCTTGTGGATGTGGGGAAGTTTTGGCCGGATTCTAACACACTTGTCCATACGAAGCGTTTCACCCTCACCGGATGGACATCAGTGATGCAAGTCACATAGGAGAGGTCACGCTTGGAGAAGGTCTTCAGGATCCTATCATATATTTGCACTATAAACATCTGGCCCAATTCAAAGGGCCTGTTTGGTAATAAACCGGTGCTGCCTGAGGACTGAAAAATGATTGCTCATATTATTGTGGCCTGGTCAACTGCTAACGAAAGCACAGTACACACTTTACATCATGATTTTGATCGAAATTTCACACTTTCTATCTCTTCAGTTGCCCGATTTGCAGCCAGAGGCCCTTTACGGGTCGGAGCTCCAAACACACACGCACACACACTGTGGTTGCTCTGTGTCGTGCGCATGGAACTAACTCACAATGGGCATCTATACGCCGGAAGTATTCTGCTTGAACACAAAAACTAGTCTAGTCCATTTTTCGCTTAACTTAGTGTAACTGTTGTAGATAGTAAGAGAGAGTCAATACGGAGAGGATCCGGTCATCAGATAGCTGTGGTGCTAACGTGATCTTCGGCGATGACAGTCAAACCGAATTGCCATTCTGTGAGCTATCATTTCTTTCCTTATTGCTGCAAATAGGTTTTGTTCAACCGAGTTCCCAATGACGCCAGTTCTTTCTAGCAAAGCAAATTAACTTGTGTGTAGACAAGAACGCCAAGTAGAAAGGAGACCAAGTAGTCTCAACTAACCTCAGAATGAGTAGCTGGTACCTGACCTATTGTATGTTGCATCGCCATACCGCAAAGGCAACAGTATGTCGGGTAAAGTAGCCCACGCAATTACACGGCTCCGTGGTTTAATTTGTTTAATTTAATTAATCATTCTTACAGCTGGCAACGGCCGACTTTCAGCCACGTTGAAACACCTGGTCGCATGTCAAGCAAGTCAAGCCAGAGGATCCTTCGTGTCTTCAAAAAGTTAAAAAGCCGGGCGGTGATTACTGAAGTTTTTTAAGACCTTCGGTGGCATCTACTGACGTGCTGCGCTCTCTACAACGCAGTAGAGGACTAGCAAAGTGCGGCAGTCAAAAATTCAAACAAGTGTCTGCCCTCGAACGTTCAGCGTAAGAAGCACATGTTGATGGCCCCTCCGTTCTTCTCAAAAACCCACCACAATAACTCAAGCAGTGGGACGTATATCTTCACCTGCGTAGTCGACTCTGCCGATCAGCTTGATCCAAACTTATTTTCTCGTTGTGCGTGCAAAATCCTTACTTTAGAGTAGCTTCATGATTACTGTGCCTCTGCTGTCCTCTCACAATGCTTTCGTTGGCAAATTTCGCAATCGGACGTCCACACTGGATGAAGAAACATACGGCTAAAACTATCCAGAAATGCTGGTGTTCAATTCTGTTTTTGATGCACTTATATGACATTTGTAAGAATAGTCTCTCTCTCCCTCTCTAGGGGCCTTTACTGGTCCTAAACGCCCGAGGTTTTTAACCTCAGTTAATCGTCAATCGACAACATGTGTGCTAAACTGTTTGAAAATCCGTCTGTCCATGCTGTATACTGTTCGATGGGAAGACCTATTAGCCATTCACGAGTGGTTTACCCACGAAAGTAGGTTTTTTTATTTCTAGTAAGATTTCCACCCACATCAGTCCATCATCAAAGGCACACTGCAGTCTCGTAAAGCCATACAACCTGTATTTTTAATTTAAGGTTTTCATGTGCACCGAGACACGTTTACCACGTGAATCGATCGATGGTCACAACCCAGAGTACTGTGTGTAGCATGGTGTCTAGACTAGACACACTACATTTCAGATTACACAATGACAGATGCCAAGGATACCCGGTGCAAAGAAAATACATTCATGTATTCATGTATTCAGTGTGGGGGCGAGATGGCTCAGTGGTTACAGCGCGAATTCAGTGACCGGAATGTCCGTGGTTCGAACCCGACCTCTGCCTCTCGACTTCCCCTGTCTAGGCTTGGGCAACCTGGCAGCATCCCAGCCCTCGTGCTTCCTTTGGGTGGCATGGCAGTTAGGCACCGAAAGGGTGCTAGAGCTGAACGTATTCAGTGTGAGCTAAGCTCAGAAATCTATATGCTTGGGCTAGCACCACTGCTGCACTGAGTCTGTCCAAACGCTACCTCTGGAGTACCTCTCGTAGGCACTCAATCACTGAAACATCCAGAATCATCTTCTGACTATCGATCTTTCATTAACTTATTTCAGTTTCAATTAAAACAGTTGCACGGAGGTTCGGATAACCCACTTCTCAGACTCAGTAACTTGGTCTCTGATGGTAAAGTGGATTTAGGCAATGCGACTAGAATGCTTATACCGACCTGATTCCAAAACGATTGCTTCAAGTATATGATGAGCATGTCCTGACATGCTTCAGGGCTTGCGAAAGTTGACCAAGGTCATCAGTGTTCCGTGTTTTTCTTCGCTCCGGTCCTGATTAGGACATTCAAATCTGTAAGTCACTAAACAACACATTGCTTGCTAGTAGGTGGTGAAAAGCTGTTCGTACCAGTCGGAATGAAATGCACATTTCAGGATATGCGACACATCACTAAAGGATAGAGCTTTCGTATCTTCCTGATTATATTGTGTAGAAGTGTCGTTTGCAGCTTCCGTCATTCATCCATGAGTTCTATCCTCAAAGAGCTTGATTCATCCATATACGGACCTTCTCACTGTGTCTCACGGTTTTCAGTGGGCTCATATCTGGATTCGTGTGTAGGACAGTCCAACAATCAAAAATATCCAGGAAAATGGTGATCTGTTGAATTACGCAGAGGAGTTGCCATCCTTTTACCCTCTCGTTCTCAACAGAAGGAAAATGACTACCTAGTGACTGATGTGGAATCATCTGTCAGCCTTCCGTCTGCTTCTACTAAGTTCATACACTAGAGAGAGACATGTCCATGTTGCGAAACGGCATCTATTGTTATCAACGCTACTGTGATTTCCCTTGTCAATTCCCACAGTACCTTGCTGACATTAACCCTGGTCACGTGGAATGCCCGAATCGCATCGAACACTAGTTTCATCCGTGTTTTCCCGACCCGACACTGCTCCACCTGCAGTCTGTCCAGCCAAGCAGGCTGACACATCGCGAGTTATAAACTGGACGGTTACTTACAATCCCCATCGTTTCACGCTAAGTTGTCCAGCACAGGGTTTGTGGGTTTCTTCTTTTTACCCTACCCAAGTAGACTGACTGAAAAGTAGCCAATCAAAATTCTGGATCAAGCAAGTTTTGTCACGCCGAATCCTGTTACTATTGCACAAGCCCCGTGGGAAATTGGTGTTTTAATACCCAATCCCCTACCTGACTCAAATGGACTTTGCTGTTGACTATATCGGGAACATAACTCAACAGAGAGTGCTAACAGCTATTTGGAACACTGCAGTTCTGAACTTAGAGTGCCACTGGTTAAACCCTGAACATAGTGCTTGTCAAGTGCCGCTCACGTTAACTATAGACCGGATCAATGAGGTGGTCTTATTAGCCTTTCGCGAGCCCTGGGAATTCATTATGTACCAAACCGAATTTGACCATAATTTGAGGATCAGGTACCGTGAATGAAATGCCTCGAAAGCTTGAATGTTCTAAAGTGAAAGACAGTGGAGATGAGACAAGACGGTTGGCTCTAACAAGCTTTTTGGCATGACTGGGTCAGAAGGCTCGGCTATACACTGCGTTCAATCGAAATGACCCACTTCGAAGGAACATTCAACTCATTTTCATGAAAGGTTCATGTGCACTTGATGAGGATTTCTGTAGCTGGAAATTGAGCAGCGCAGATCAATGGAAACTCTTTCCGGCAAATGTCGTCACCCTATCGGTGACAGATAATTGAGTGGATAGTCTGATTCACAGCAGACGGAGAAACGGACGCATTCAGCCACTTTGTTTGTGAAGCACGTTGGTGTCTTACTTTTTTGAAAACTACGTTGCCGATTTATTTTCAGTTTCAAAAGGTGCAGCATTTGTTTTTGAACAAACATTACTCACAACGTTGTTGAAAATTCTTCGATAGCCCACGACCGGTTTCATTCTCCTTCGGACTCATCAGGTAGGTTCAGTCCCTGAGTTTCCGTCAACCCTATGTTATACTTGAATGCAAAGGAGAAATAAGATGGCTTTTTTGCAGCACATTCAGTTGAAAACTATCATATGGAAGAGATTCAGCTGTAATTCGGTTGCATTTCCTGTTAAAACCAAATTTGTTTGCAAATGAGTGCACTTTCACTTTTCTCTCTCTCTCTCTCTCTCGAAAAAAAAAATAAATGACCTCAAAGAGAGAAGTTTTTAACCGTTTCAGACAGGTTCGGTAGACAGTCGGTGGGTTTATTTACCCAACCCCTATGGAATGATTACTGCTCAATCGGCCCCTAACATCTTCCAAGTTCTTTTCACCTTCCCTCGAAATACTACGGACCACTTCTGGAGAGCAGCCAGTCAACACACTCTACAACCACCCACGCACATGCACATACGCACTGTGGAATTTGGCATAGAGAACCGAAACGGGAAATAAAACTGGGGTTCTGGCTCGATGAACCCATCATTGTAGGACATTTGGTTTGATGTTAGTGTCTCATACCATTCAGCAGGGTTACAGAGCGTCAAACCTATACTTCTCATATTCTGGGCCCAAAAACCCAAAACCATTTAGCTGTAATACCCTTTAGGTAGCTGACTACCATGCCACCCATAGGAAGCACAAGAGCTGAGATACTGTCAGGTTGCCCAAACCTAGACAGGAGCACTCGAGATGCTGAGGTCGGGTTCTAACCCCAGACCTTCCGGTCGGTAAGTTCGTACCTTAACCAATGAGTTATCTCGAGCTCACAACAACACCCACTGGAAACGAAACGTGCGTTCCTGCAGTTACATAAAGTGCAAATGGAGAGATTTTGCAGTTGAACATAAGACGAGTACCATATGTTACGTTTGAGGAACGTTCCGAGAAGCTGTGAGTGCAAAAACAGACACAGGTTAATCGGAGTACCAGTATGGCTTTGATGGTACATAGATGGATATTTTGTGAGTTCGAACACTTGCTTATGAATGAGTTGAAATCAAGATGCAGAGAATGCAAGTGAGATGTTACGTGTGACAGAGTTTCGCAATATTTTGCAGGAATTTTGGGGCATGCAGAAGTAACTGGACAAAGAACACCTTCACACGTCAACCGGATAAGTTTTGGTGGCAGGTACAACTTCATTTGGCTGAAAGGGATTGGTTTCGACTCTTGGCATCCCATTATTGAAGTCAGTTTAGCCATTGGCTGACTATATCATCTTTATCTTCGTGTGATTCTGCTTACGGTAATTTCTGAATACCTTTTGTTACATGTGATGTGAATGACTGACTTTGCTCACTTCCATTGTTAGTCTGTCTGAAAACTCAACCGGCTTCGTTGAGAACATCTGTTTGCACCGTAGTGTTCAACTGTAGACTGAGCACCCGTCCGAAAGTGACACTATATAACACCCATACAAATATCTGCCTCTGTCACCGTGGCTACTTACCACGCCATATAATCATCACCCCTTGGGACGACCTTAAATGGTCTTTGCTGGGAGGTGGATTTCGATTTTTTTAAGGGGACTGTTGACATGGTTGACATGTGAATGTATTATAAATAGAAGTTTCTGATTGTGTGATTGGTTGGCGAAGAACTCACCCAGATCGAGCGGGCTTAATTACTGGGGTATCGGGTGGAAGTGACTACTGTGGGTAGGGATCCTAAGGCAGTCGCTTAAAGATAACGTCAATACCTACAATAGAGATAGAACTTCACATTTTGGGGTCCGTTTTCAGTAGGGTTACTCTGGGAATTTTTCAACCGGATATATTTTCTGACAGGTTTGTAACACATGATATACAAGAAAACACCGTCCGCATAGGGGTAATGGTAGAGGTAACTAGTATTCAAAGAAACTCACCTTATGTTCTACCTCGGTTTCGAAACAATGAAAGACGATCCGAGCTGCATCCACCACACGTGACTTAATTGACTTCCCCTATTTAAATAGGGCGGAGAAATTTTTATTGCCTGACGTGACTAGGTATATTGACTTGCTGAATAAGTAAACCGTGCATTAGGTTGTGTTTGTTCACCAACCTACATTATCTTGGGACTTAATCCACCGGATAAACCAGAGTATTGATTTGAGGAGGTATCTGCGAAACTGAACTCGTTTGTAACGACATCTCTTGGGAGTACAAATCACCTGTCATATGGTACTAGACTGAACGGTAGTAAGGGGTGATTCACTGCGCCTAGTGTTTAATGGAACCGTAGGTCCGTAAATATCATATTGTTTGCAAATAGCTCTAATGTCCCAGTTACTTAATAAGGCAGGTGACGAAATTTGCCATAAAAAAGGTTTGTTCCGGTTGTGCCAGGCAGTAGTTGAAGCGTACATCCAAAAAAATAACCCGCAACACTCAACAGTATTTTAAAAGCTTGAAAGTTTCTTAAGAAGCTGGGCGCAACAGTCTGCACAATCCGAAAGCTGTTGAAATTAACTGCGCAAAATAGACATTTGTTATAGTAGGGGCTGCGACCTAGTGTGGAAAAGTAAGTATTCGTGTGTAACTCGTCCTTTAAACCAGAAAAATTGGATTGCGGGCTACTTTCTAGCGGGTGCCAGCCAACATTTGCGTAGGTCAGTATTCCTCACTTGTCCCAATGACGAATCAATCTTCAAATCGCTCTCGAAAAACCAATTGATTTAATAATCCCATATTTGCCCCATTCACTCGGACTAGCTAACTGCTTTCTTGATGAAAGAAACCGACATTGTCCACATTTCTCCAGTTCAGGTTAGCTCATTTTGAGATATTCTCCCGGAATTGTCACCTCGGGGTCAAAGTTTTATAGCATACTTCACACTGCTCCGTGTACAGTGCCCCAACTTGATAGGAAAATGCCACCTCCGGAAATTCACAAATCCCGGAGTACTCGGGTAGTTCCGAAATAAGAAAAAAGCCCATATATTTTCCAAACAACAGGTTGAAGATTTTTGCAGCCAAAACTGGAACTCTGGTGCAATCCATTTGCTTTATTTTCTGGCAAGCAGTGGGTTAATATTGGTTATAATGTTTCTAAGGTGAGTCTCTCGCAAAACCAAATTTGTTTGCAAATGAGTGTATTCCGCTAATTTCGTGCCATTTTGGGTTCAAGTAGAACACAAGATTGACGAAAACTCGGAGACTGCGCCCCCAAGAAGTGCAAAACCTGTCGTGGGCTGTCGAAGAATTTTCAGTAACCTTGTGAGTAGTGTATTAAGTCTAATATTGGTTAGGTTAGTAATGGGTATGCATAATGTGGATTGCGTTTTGCTGTGTCACACGCAGCGGTAGGAATTCCAGTCAATGACCCTCGGAAACAAAATGTAACGAAGTCCGACAACTCAGTGTATCAACTTCTTTCTATCTCTCTGGAATGACTACTTCATGCAAGTAATGTCTTCTGTGAGTGGACTTACAAGCAAAACACTCCTCAGGTGACCAACCTGACAGTGAAAAACCGGAAAATTGACCACCCAGAGTTCTCCAGGGCAATCGTACAATTTTCTGTACCATAAATGTCGAAATAATGAAGTAAAGTGCGTTTAAAAGATGACGATATCTAGTGGCGAATAACACTCATTTGCAAACGAGATTATTGCAAACGAATGGCGCAACTGAACCCCTCTTGTGATATGCTTTGACTGGATTTGTTTCACATAAGCCGCCTCATTTTTTCGATCGGATAGAATATCATAAATGAAGGATTTGGTTGAGTGTCTCATTAGCACCATCTTACTATGAAAGTGAGTGCATTTCGTCATGTGTGTACAATTAGGTTTTCAAGTAAGATTGATAGGAACTGGAGAGTTACGCCCAGCTGGTGATCCCCGATAAGGGTGGGTTGTCGAAGAGTTTCCAGCAACCGTTGCGATTGATGTAGTACGACTCGCGGGTCAGTAAGGTACGGTATAGCAACTAAACAAACAGGCCGATCTGAACTGAATCCGAGAATCCGAAGGTCAAGGTCTCCTCAGAAGGTGGTGGAAAACCTAAAAGTGGTAAAGAAAGCACACAGGAGCTCTAGTGTCTCTGCTATGAGTGCGGTTCTTTTCAGAGGTTTATATCTGTCCATGAACTGCTACTAACAACTTAACTACCGTACGCTACCTCTAACGTGACCTTTGGTGCTCTGCAGTTTCTAGGCCTTTCCGCACTGTACAATAAGGATTCAAGATGATGTACCAGTGAAATAGGATGGTACGGCAGTTCTGAAATGGTTACCTCAATCTAACGACTAGAAGATATCTGCTGCGGGAAGAGTTCTTCTACACGGCAGTCTGCCATTGAAATAGGCTTCAATAAACCAGTTTCAAGCGGCCCATCGTGAGTAGTCGTCTGCCAGTGGGTTTGTCACTTTTGGGGGGGGGGGAGGATAACTTTCATCATATCTGATTGCCTTCCACATACAACCAGAGTACTCTGTATTTGTAAATCGATTTTGCCTGGTAGGGAAATCTACTGTAGCCTACTCAGGAGACTGACCTCATTATGGAAGGGTTTCTCTCTGTATTTCGCGAACAGGTGAGTCTTACTCATGCTTGTCCACCACTCTGCTTCCCCACTTGGCGTCTTTTTCTTTGCAAATAGTATCAACATTATATCACCTATTGCAGGGCCCTAGGCTGTATGTCATGTGACCGTTCAATTAGGTGAAAGAATCGCAGCAACCAGAACTTGATGACACTACGGAGGTCTGTTCGCCCGCACACGTAAGATGTGGTCACCGTGGCTATTTCTTGTGAGCACTAACTAATTCATGTCCACCATCCACCCTACATAGCGTGTTCAAACTTTAAAAACAACGCAGTGATCGATTTTGCACTGGTGTAAATGCAAATTTATAATCGAGTCAACCTCGTCACTAACAAACCGCATTTGATCGACGATCACTTTTCAAATTTATGCAGCATAACCGAAAGCCATGTTGACGGACAATGTATGGGAACGACAGCAGTTCCAAATAGTTCTAATTGCACTATCGTTGTGTATCAACTGAGTGCACACGTGGACGCACGTGACCAAAGTGATCCGATTTCACACGGGCTTGGTAGCTGCATTAGTAATGAATGTTGTCTCGTGGTCTTCAAACGGATTTTTGAATGAAACACCGCTGATCAATTCTGTTAGAGGTTGCCACCGATAAATGAACGAATTCGCTCATTGTCTGCAGCACAGCTTTCGTGGTTTCAACACTACTATGAACTTTCATCACCGTGTACCAACCAATCAATGGGCATCGATCTAAGGATCTCTCAGATAACGTGAGTTATAAGGGACATGAATCCAAGTTACTTAAGCACTTCCTTGAATTAGTTAATGATTTTATTTAACTGTTCAGCGATCCAATTGTGGGTGGGGTTAACCAACAAAGTTTTGGTCCCGGCAACGGTTTTGCTATCCCCCTAGGTACAGTTGTACGTGGATTCGTCTCAGAACAGTGCTGTAGACAGAGTATAGCGATTGATGGACTTTGGGGCGGACCTCAATTGTGTGTATAGTCTGTTACGGAATCTACGGAGTAGTTGTGGACAACCTAGCAGACTTGAACCGGTGTTATGAATCTCTTGGCCCACACAAAGACTGTGTCGCTTGGTGTGCAACAATCCTTCTTTCCTAATGAAGCGATTGCCTCAGCTGATCTGTTGTAAGGGCTGAGCTTTTGCCCCATAAACTTCAAAGCTGCTGACTTATTTATGTTCTTTTAATCTGACCGGTCTGTATGTGGGAATCACGTAGTTTCAAGATCTTTGCATCTTTTAGGTTGGCATCCCCCCCAAGAATCTATGGTATATTGGACCGAAACTTTTTCCCAAAACGCTTTGAAAGAATAGTCCTGAACAGGAAATTCCCAAGACATGTAGAAAAGCGACGTGCTTCTGAATTGTATATCCGGTCCTATGTTTGGCGACAACCTTGAGGTATCCTGGTACTCTTATAGCGGCTGGCCCAGTTGTGGTGAAAGAATTGGTCCAGTGCTGACACACTGTTGCGGAAGTCGATGTCCAGCATATGACAGGATACGAAAGTCGGTCGCTGAAAAGTACTGTTGAACCACCCGAAGCGAAATACTTGCCCCTTTTTTATTTCTGTAGAAATACCTATAGTACCAGCTGGAACAACACCGATCTGTGCTTACAGACCACAAAACGTTTTGTAGTTACGGAATTTGACGAATAAGGAAGGTCAGCTCCCAATATCAGCACCCCCCCCCGACAGACATTGGAATGTTGACGTTTTACCAATGCGGTAACTGAGTAGCCATAGTGACTGTTCAACCTTTACTACTCGATATGTAGCAACTGGGAAGGTACAAATTTCAGGCTTGAGGATTTTGTCAGAGGCTGAAGAGAGGGTCCATCATTTAGCTCTGTCCGGAGGCGGAAGATTTACCGGAAAGGTCCGGAAGCACGTTGCATACGGTCATTATAGAATTAAGTGATCAACCAAGGAACCACGCCGTTCTTTAAATGCTGCCCAACGTACAATTCCAGGCTTGTTTTGCCTCGCGAATCGGTGCGGAAAGTTTGAGTAATCTACATCATGAACTGGGCCGCCGCAGAATAAACATAGCTGGTTTAGTTACCAGAGCAAGGTGGACCCACCAACATCACTACGTGATAATGTTTTGCAACTCTTGTGAGTGTTGCAGAGAATCAGGGTATCTAGGCTCTATCCAGGCAAACATCTTCCCCCCAGAGACCACCAATACCGACCTCCCAAACGCGGTCGTAATTGTGGATATCACTGCTCCCTAACTCATGGAAGGTCCCTCCTATTTTACTGACTGAGGATTATTTTACGAAAAGATGTGAGGCTGTCCTGTCACAGCAGACTGACTCCCCGATAGTTAGCGATACACTGATTGACATACTGAGAGTTCACACTCTGAATTTGAAACCCATTTCGACCGTATTATCCCGCATAAGGCGTGTTGCTTACTGGAGTATACAAGACGCACATCACCCGCAGGATAATCGATTCTTGAAAACGTATACGAAAGTGAATGCGAATGAATGTGATCAGGCACTACCGACGTCCATGCTGACCTACAGGAATTCCGTACGCACATCTGCCGAACTGGCCTCAAGATTCATGTGAACAGGAGGGGAAGTCCGCCTCCCGAGCGACGGCAAATTACTCTGTAATCAGCGTCGGAGAACTTTGAACATGTATATCTTTCACATGAACACGAGCGAGCAGTCCGCCAACTGGCCAGAATGAAATTGGAGCACCAGGAACTGGACACCAGGAAGTCTACTAGGATAAAAGGACACTTGTCTCTCCAGTGAGGACCACGCAGACGCACCACGCCGGAATTCCGGAAAAGCCTCTCGCAGAATCAAAGGTGGCTAATACAATTGAACATGTAATCAGTGATTCAAACTGTATCAACCTCAGATTAGGAACAGTTCGAACCATCCATGGAATTATACTTTAACCGACCGAAACGGTTCATTCAGGAACGGCTGCAAGAAGTAAGTAAGTAAGTAAGTAAGTAAGTAAGTAAGTAAGTAAGTAA
>SJOL01012104.1:1216808-1235250 GCA_004794785.1 Opisthorchis felineus | reverse complement strand
AAAAATCAAATCAAATCATTCGGCTGTAGCACCCTTTCGGTGCCTAACTTTCATGCCACCCAAAGGAAGCACGAGGGCTGGTATACTGCCGGGTTGCCCAAACCTAGACAGGGGAAGTCGAGAGGCAGAGGTCGGGTTCGAACCACGGACCTTCCGGTCAGTAAATTTGCGCTCTAACTACTTTGTGAATTCATGTGTATATGCACAACCGGAGTAGGGTAACGAAACAGTTCTTAAAGTCCGGATTGTACAGGCTACGTCATACCTAGGTAAGGATTAGATGAGGCGAAGTTTACCCGACGTTTCCAGCATGGGTATGTGAATGGGGCCTAACATTCGCAGCCTGGGTACCGCTAGACAACCTGTCGATAGTTAATTCTCTAATGTCATCCAAAGGTTGAATAATTCCTTCCAGTACGTTTTAGTGATATTTATGAGAGGACAAAATGGTGTAAGGTTGACTCATAAAGTTGTAAATACCCATATAGACAGAAGTTCGCTTTACGTCTAATCAATAACCCTATGGCTTCAATAAACACCTGGAGCATAGAAGTCAGTGGATGAAATTACGTATGTTTGGGTGGTAATACGATGACAGTCCTTGTTGACAGATCATTCTAGATGGTCGTTCTGTTGACTGATGGATTTTCTCTGAACCATATTGGCTTCCATGCTTCTCGTTGTGGCTCACATACAGAGGTTGAGACCCTGAGTAGGAACGTCCACTGGTGGGAGGTCGCAAGAACTAACTATGTGCTGAACGATGCCAGATGCACAGCTGTCAGAAGAAACACAACTCTAGGCGGTTTTCATTAGAGCGCCAGAGAACAAAGCAGGATTCAGAACTTAACCCCGCGGCCACTGATAGCCGCGTCAAATTACCGAATACAGCAACCATTAACCCAAAATGAGCAACAACATGCTTAATGAGGCACATAAAACAACAGAGCGTTGCGTGTCTAATTACGTTATCCACCGATGCACTTTTAATGGTGTGCGCCGGGTTGAGGATTAAATGAATGGGTGCGCTGGAACCAAGCTATTTTTATCTTTGTTTTCAGAGAAATCGTGGAAAACAAAGTGAATAGGAAGCAACAAGGTGAGGCTGGTGAAGAACAACAAGCGGGAAAGTGAGGAAGAAGACTCCAGGAACTGGGGAAATTTAATGTTAAGCAGTATATTCAGAATGATGGAATTTGTTTTGGCAAGTTAACTTTGATCAAGCACGGAGCGCATGAGCTTGTGTATTTTCCCTACATCCCGTTCCCATGCCCAATGTCATGCAGGGAAATTTTACACAAATATCGTCTCACGTGAGAATAATCAAAGGAACTGGAACCGGTTGTTGTGGGGGTGTGTGCGAAAAAGGAGTTACCATTCTTTGGGTATGAACAAAAAAAGCCTAGATCAGCACATCGAACCAAATGGGACACGGGTGTTGAATATTAATCAGAAAGAAGGGAAAGGGAAACAGGGTGGGAGAGGGGAAGCATTCGAGTCCAACCCATTGGATAGCGCTAATATTGGATAATCGCCCTCTGAATTCAAAGGTGTGTTTTCAGTCATCCAATGACCACCGGCTCCAGCGGGAGAATAGTGCGGTTGATGTACCGGAATGCGTCCAGTGCTACAATACAGTCCCAGGCCGCGGGATGTTCTGTTAGTGCTGCCCTAATCTGTTGATCTCCAGCCCCAGACAGCTCCAGTGCATGAGGCGATAGTGGTCTTTCTGATCTACTTAGAAACGTGCTTCCGAATGTACGTTCGTATTTGTGTTTAGGTTACCAGAGTAGATAGCCTATTCCTTATAACCGGAAGCGGTATTCTTGTCGTCCTGGCTACGCACGTTGTTTCCACTGCATTAACGGTGGAAAATAACCGTATTTAAAAAACAGCTGGATGTATACGCCTCAGTGGACTGGAACAATTTAAAACTACGAAGTGTGTACTTCATTTGAAACCATCTATAAGGTCATGTGATTCTGGTTCAGGAGTGTTAGGAAAATCGATTTGCAGCTGGCGCTTAAAGCTAGTTCATACGAGCGTTAACTTGTGGCTAACTGGAATGAAGCCCCACGTTTTTGGTTAACTATTTGGTTCAAGTAGGTTGACGGAAACTTTGGGAATGCGCCTACTTGATGAGCCCCAAGAAGAGCGAAACCGGTCGTGGGCTGTCGAAGAGTTTTCAGCAACCTTGTGAGTAGTTTCCTTTATGGAACGCGTCATGATCTCTTGAGTGAATAGATACGGAAATCGAGTGAACATCAAATGGGATTAGGTACCTACTCGCTGTGTTTATGTTCACCATATCTTGCACAAATCGGGGACCGTCTGTGGTTTTAAATCGGGACAACTGTTACCGCATAGGCTCAAACATACTGACGGAACATTTGGCTGTAATATGCTGAAGTGTGTTCCCCGTAGATGGTAAAGTGCGCAGTGGTACTCCAGCGATCAACCGTAGAACCGAGCACTGAGGGCGCGCGTCACCGATTATGCTCCTACTTACCGGCGAATTTAGCTCGTTCCACGTGCTTATGGTGGGACTTTCTTATCCGCTTAGATTTAAACCAAATTTATTTTTGTCCCCCTGACTAGATTTCAGTTTGGAAATATTTTCCCACTCTGTCCTTATCATACGAAACCATCTTTCCGGAAATAAAATGGCCTGTTCTGTACTCGCACGAATTTGATGGAGGCTCCTCTGCATGATCATGATTCAAGGGCCTTGTTGAGTAACTGAAGAAGGGAAGTCCTCGTAGCCTAAATCAACCGTTTTCACTTGGACTAAGAACAGATATCTCGAGACTATGGTGACAGGTCACTTGGTTGAACAGGCGGATAACTCGACCTCATTTACAACGACCTTGTTGCTTTCAACACAAACGAACCATGTGTGACAGGGCTTCAGGTTGTTAGGAATCACCGAACAGAACCTTCCGGATCCTCTGCTGACAGCGATGGAGCCAGAGGTATACGAATGTCACCCGCTCTTTTTCTCGAAAGCGTACAATTGATGTGCACCGGTCTGATCTACCACAAGAAGTTGGAATGATTGAAGAAATGCACTAAGGCCTTTTCAAACTGATGAGCATGTTTTTAGTAGATTCCATGCGGAACTTTGATAGTCGCTCTATATTACAAAGCGTGGGATAAATATTCATCCGAAGCAGAGATTTCACAGAGGTTTCATAGTGAATGCAGTTCTTGTGAAATTCATAGAGCATTTTCTCTCCAACAAGACGCATTTGAAATAAACCAATTCTCCGGGTCTTTTCGTCAGACCGGGAGTGGAGTCGAGAAGAATGACACCGATTTCCGGTGAAGAATTTGGAACATTCCCGGAAGACAATGTGATGCCATATAACTTCGCGACGTCTTGCCCCGTTCGCCTACTGTCATTGAAAAGGAATCGATTCACACTAAATATTTTTCAACTGCCAGCTAGCTAATATCTCATCAAAGCAGGCTCCCCTTCGCGACGCGTCCTTATCTTGTGCACGCTAATGAAAAACGCAGGTTGCTATATCCTGTTAAACAGACCGCTCGACTATTGCAACCCGGTTAGTTTCGTTTGTCGGATTTGTGACCGAAAACCAGTGCTATAGCAGATCAGTTGCGACCTTGACCGTTTTCAACTAAATGAGCATAAGGAGACACCCGAAACCCGTTCATTTCGCATCATTGTCGTACTAAAAAGTGAGCAGTTGGAGACCACGTATCAGCCAATTAAGAATGTTCTAACCGAAAATAGCAAGTGAAGAATTTGGCGCTTTTCAAACCAAAATTTTAGCACAGAAACCAAATATATCCCTAATATTGAACAGAAGATGGAACAAACAAGATTTTTCATATGGATAGTGCAGTAAAATAAAGTTTCTGACCTGATGGGGGCGAAATGGCTCAGCGGTTAGAGCGCGAATTCAGTGACCGGAAGGTCCGTCGTTCGAACCCGATCTCTGCCCCCCGACTTCCCCTGTCTAGGCTTGGGGAACCTGAGAGTTTCCCAGCCCTCGTGCTTCCTTCTGGTGGCATGGCAGTTAGGCACCGAAAGGGTGTTACAGCTGAACATCTATTTATTTTATCTTATTCTGACCTGATCAGAATCGAACAGACCAAGTGGCACGGACAACCTTATTGCAGTGGGAGTTTACAATTGAAGTTTACCATGAAGCCACCATCATTCAGGCACTGAACGGCTATGACAAAACGCAACAGGTAGAAACCAAGAAAAACAGGGGAACACGTAGACAGGTAGAATCTGATATATGAGGAATTTCGGCTTATTCTAAAATAAGACATCAAGGGCACAGTCACTGCGGATGAAAATACGATGCTCCAGGGACTGGTCTGGTAGGTATGTTGCTTGTTTCTGTCGGTAACTTTGGGAACATGTGGAGCAGCTATTGCTGGAGTTGACCGATAATGCCTCAACATTTCCGTGGTCTTGAGTCTAGTAACTTGAAACTGACACAGTGATAATGAACGTCACTTTACAGTTTCATCCACTAACGGGGAAACAGCAGCCTTAAAGAATCTGCAGTCTATTGCCAGTGGAAGGGTTTCTACTCACGATAAACGTAATGTGGATACGGGCCACACACAGAAAGTGACGAACAACCGAATGCGGCCAACGTAAACGTTTCAGTTTGAGTATAGAAAAGCGAATAGTTTTATCCAGATCTCTCATAGCTACCGGTTTCCGCTGCATGCTGCAAGAATCGGTCAGCATCGTCCGAAGAAACAGTGGTTACTCCATTGTTATGGGCGAATCTCGTGGTGATGTTCAAATTGCTCCGACACACGTAGTTTCAGGAAAATAGCCAGCAAATGGTGATCTGTTTCTTTTAGAATTAGATTGTATGCGAGTATAGTTGTAAATCGAGTCGTTCCGACATGGTCTGTAATGGATCGTCAACAACATCAACCCCAATATTATCTCCGTCACCTTCATCTTCTTCAGAGACAGTAGTAAACCAGTATTGAAAAATGGCACTTGCTTGCCGTACAACAATGGATGAGGACCCCAGTAAGTTGTAAAAAGGGTGCGGTGAGGATTTACTCCAAAAGCCCTCATGCCTAGGGAGAACGACTAAGGTACCCAAACCCTTTTGAACTAAGAATATCTGAGTACCAATCCGGAGCAGAGCGCCATCAGTGGCATTGACTTAACTTCTTTTGTGGCCCTCATCCAACACGATAGGCAAGCGTTGACCGGCTAGCCAATCCGCCTGAGGAGTGATGGTAAGTTCGCTACTGGGATCAGGTAGGTGCCATATCCTGTAAAGTTTCTAATCCCATACAAGACGAGTCACTTGGGTCCCACCTAAACTGGCGCGATGTTCTCACTATGTTCATCTTGACAGTGGCCGCTTTCAATTCACGTTGCCCTGTCATAGAAGCGTGTCCTTCGTCCACGAGCCCTCAGCCAACAAGGTTTCGGGGTGGACGGCGGTTGGGCTTATGTAGTACATGCCCCAACATGATAAGTTCCGTTCGCACGTCAAGCGAATCCGACTTAGTACTTGCCTATATACCGGCTGCTATACTACGGAGACATTAGTGATCAAGAATCTGAAAACGTCCGCAACCATAGAGCAGGACTGCTGTCACGGTGGTTTTGTGAACAGAGCACTCTGAACAAAGTGAGATTCGTTTCTGATGCCAAAGATGACTTAAGTTGGTGAGTTGTGCTCGTGCATTAGCGTCACGTGTCGCAGTGCAGTCATGGTCAACACAGCTGTCAAGATAAGTGAATATATCGACAAACTCAAGCGCCTCCTCCTGCAGTTTCAAAGAGAGGTACTTGCAGAGCGCAGGTATAAACATTGGATCACATCGATATTCTATTTAGTGATTTGTGCGGGTCCATGACCAAGCCTACAAGCCTTTCTCCGTATGTGATTTCGGCAGCGAGACGCGCGGTTTCTTGGAAGGTACGTTCCAAGATGTCATGAGCGACGAATCTGAGGGAAAAGGAAGAGAGGAAACAACAAATCTCACGAGCCCCACTAATTGTGGGAAACCAGTTTGACAGAACGCGGTGAACAGTACCAGATAAGGGACACGGAGAATCCCTACAAAATGCGAAGGCACTCTTTGGTGTATGTAGAGGGACCAATCTATCCACGGAGTCAGAGGCACATTTGACTTAAAGGGAAATCGCTACAGTTGATCGGACCAAGGCGCGACACCGCTCAAACTTTTGGCCTAACTTGAAGTTGTGGCTGAAATGCTGCTTGGTGATCTCATGTTTGTTTCGAGTGTTACTGCAGTTAGCAGCCGTGGTGAGTCTCGCACCGCTGTGATCGGAGAAGTCGCTCCGGGTACCGTTTTTTCAGGTACAATTATCGATTATTGGCGGATCGTAATCTTTTTTCCAAAGTAATTTAAACAATCTGGTCAAGTCAAAATGGGAAGACTCGCCACCGCCTTTGAATAGCGCTGGTGAAAGCTTATTCGAGTTGCACGCCCGACGGTGCTTCAAGGCTGTTAGGCAAAAGGGTAGTTCAAAAACTGAGGGACCTGACTGACTGGAGCCGGTCTAATGAAAGACCCGGGTAGACGGATAGGCATTCGTACATTGCCACGCAAAGCAACACCTAAATGCATCTTCGTTTACTGAAGTTCAGTTACGGTGATAGTCACTGAGCGTGTAAACAAACCGAGACGTTCTAAGCTGGTTCACTACCTAGTTTTCGCACGTGAACCCATAGCCTTGCGGTCGGTGCCGGCTAGCAACGCGGACCCGATCACCAAGCTTGTTAGCCCCATGATTGTACTGCCTCACGAGCTTGGAAACTAACCAAGCATTCCCAGGTAACTTATATTACATCTGTCGATGTCGCCAGGCCTTCGATCAAGAGGATACTGTGCAAATCAGTAACCAGGCTTCCGATCCTCCCCCTATCTCAGATTTGATGGGAATTACTTCCCCTACAGGTATCAGTTCACGCCAAATTCGTCGCGCTCATTTGTTAGACGGTTCAACCATTTTGAGTTGCACTCATTCCCTGCGTTCGCACGCATTTCATAACTTGATTCGCCCATAATGTGGTTTATAGCCTTCCGAGCGTGTTCACTGTCCTACCTTACATTTGTGACTGCCCGTGCAGGGCCAATTTTCTAGCCACCTCATCCGTCAAGTGCTGTCGGAATGACCATTCATCCAGACGTCAACCAACCAGTGTTCTCCAGTAACCTGTCCAGTAGGTTAACCACAGCGTCCCTTGGTTGAATTCCATTCTGTTCCGGCTTGACTCGCCGTAAGATTAACT
The DNA here is from genome assembly GCA_004794785.1 of Opisthorchis felineus. Taxonomy (NCBI): domain Eukaryota; kingdom Metazoa; phylum Platyhelminthes; class Trematoda; order Opisthorchiida; family Opisthorchiidae; genus Opisthorchis; species Opisthorchis felineus. Next base: position 1,227,973 of record SJOL01012104.1, on the reverse strand, counting down.
CCTGGCTCGTTGTAGCTGGTGGTCACAGAGCGCTTTTCGTAGGTCACCCCATGAAACCAAATCTGCGATATGATTGTTCCTCAATGTTCCCGCAGAAGTGAATAAGCACATCATGGTTTTGATGTTTGGAAGCGGCCGGGTAGGTTCAAATCAACGTCCTGCTCAGTGGAAGCTACATCATCTCATGCTAATTTCGGGGTGAGGTGGGGATGGTTGTGACGTGACGGGGCAGTTAGGTTCAAAACCCCTAGAAGTGGTGAAAGCAGCGTCAAAAGGTAAAAATTCGCCGCCATTACCACAAACATAATACTTAGCTAACCAGTATCAACTAAGTGTAAACGTCGTACAGAGCGATAACTTTAAATGACACCATGAGGCCCCCGGAAAAGGTTGCGCGCTAAATCATACCTAGCAGGGAACGCACTTATGGGTCCTCCAGGGGGTCAGTCCTCGGAGAGATCCCTCTTGTGGACCTTACTGTACAGTATCACCACATGTTAGTTTTTTGCTCTAACTGCTCATGTATGAGAATGAATGCGGTAGTGGGTGCCGTTGTACATACAAAACTAAGGACCCAGTGATTCGGACCATTTGCCATGGCCAGTGTGAAACGACAAGAGCTGACTCATGCTGAGTAACCAATACTCCGAGGATGTCGTTTTAGTGGACGAAACCCACCAAAAGAGAACTCTTTTTGCGCATCCACATGATTAGCCCATTTCTGCATTATCAAATGAACTGCTTGGTTCCGAATACAACTCACCGGGGCACCGCGATAGGGCCGGATGAGTCCTTTCTACTTAGTGGCCACTGACAAGCGGAACTGAAGAACCTACCACGTTATCAACAAGTCAAGTTAGCTCACCATACTTGTCACTGGACGAATTAGGTGATGAAAATTATCATTAATATGGGTTGATTGTTGTAATAGGTCATGCGGTATATTATATTCAAATGCGACTAGGAAGCTCTACGGTGGAATCGCTATGCCGCCAAACACCAGATGCAGCAACCTGGTCCCTGAAAGTCTGTCTGCTGTTAATCGAAAGATGGCACAAAAGGGCGAACGTTTCGCCAGTCAATCCCTCTGCATAATATATGCAGGTACATTTACGCAGCTGACATCACCTGACCAATCCGGTAAGTCGGGGGATCATTAATAAATGTATTGCAAAAAATGAACCGGAAATCAGAAGAGAAACAAACACAAGATGAAGACATTCACCAAACATTCGCATAAAAGACGCTGACAGCAGTGTGCGTTGGACGAACGCCGGGGTGCCCTTGACAGCGGGGTAATTGGCAAGGAAGAATCACCCACATACAAACAAGCTTCAAAAATAACGCGACAATCGAATGAATCGGAATAACAGCATATCATCAGAACGAAGGCCCCAAATAGGACAAGCGGGTGGCAGACATGTCGAGCCCACTAGTCCATCACATGAGTAAACGTAAGAACGTTGCAGCAACTATCAACATGTCCCTCACAAACAAGGTCTCACCTTCGTTTTGAAGCTAGCGATTGGAGTGGGGCATAAGGAAGTCTGAAAAACCCAATGGTGTTTGGGGAGGGACAGAACTGTCAAGATATTGAATGTTTTACACAAAAATTCAAATACAAGATTTTCGATTGAAACTAGTTTGTTTTCGAATTTGGAACTATGTTCGGAACGAACGGGGCAACCGACAGAGAAGAGACTGTGAAAAAAATAATAAGGCACGAAACGGAGGAGGCAATTTCAGCATTGTTGTGGTCAGTGAACCAAACCTCTGGAGTTCCGAGTCCGCAGGCAGGAAATCACGCTCGCAAATGATCACTGGGTTTGGGCATGGTTCCGTTGGCGGGAAGAAGTTCCTCACGATACTGTTTTTGTCGTGTGTTCCGATTTTCTGAGTCTAAACGGACAATCTACAGGAAAGGAAAAGAATTCATCCTTATCCCAATGAAGAGAATAAAGGGACAATTTCTTTTTCGATGGACAGTTTTCATCCCAAGAGCACGGGTGGTCATTGTTTTGCTCGCTGAGCTGGGCAGTTTGGTTACAATCAAACTGCCCAGCTCAGCGAACAAACCAACGACCATCTACGCTACCTGAGCTACCAACATTCTCCTCTATAGCAAAGAGCACAGGTCCTGACAAGCATTTCTCGCCAAATTGCTGTGGATAGTCATCCCGTCATGCCCTCAAGTTCACGGTTCTGCACTCACCATTTCGAGAAAACTAGTGATGACAACTGTACGTTAGCTACATCCCTTACAGCATCAATCAAGCCGTACGACTGTTCATCATCACCCAAGATGAACTTGAATCTGTCAGGGACCGGAGCGCACAAGCGAACAGATGTACATAAAGTTGGACAAAAAGGTGTGGATGAAAGCAGCAGGTGAGAAACAAGGTATTCGGGGAAATATTCGGTGAATCTGTAAACTGCAGGTCGCTTCCGACGAGCGTATGCGGCAGAGATATGCAGCATAAACTGTTGCTTGGACTTAAACCCAACGGTCAGAAACCGCTAGGAGCTATATCCAGGCTAATAATTTTGCATGTCTAGTGAGTCGCTGGAGGTGAACAGCACAGCAACGTAGCGGACATGCCCTACACTTATTTCGAAGCTGATATGAAAAAATAATGAGCATAAAGCGCGCGGAAACGGCAGATAGCTGAAAAGACACACAAGTGGTGCGTGAAATGCGATGTAGTGGGAATGGAAAGAACATGTCTGAAGATGGACGCGAACCTCAGAAAGGACGGTGTCTAACAAGTGTGTCACCGAGCACCCGACTCATCACGAACCACTCTCCTCTACCGAAAAACTGACAGCTCAGCAAAGCTAAAGAAGGAGTGTGTTGCGCACTGCAACGCATCTCGTCCTCATTCCTTGTTGTTTGTAGCCTAATAATTTTCATTGTAATCTATTGTCAAAAAAGAATACCCTCGGGACTTGTCCTCACTGATACCCATACATTAGTAATGCATACTGGCGCTCAGTTGCCATAATCCACAAGAGTGAATGAAATCTACCTCAATGGATGCATTTTCTTCCAGCAGAACCAATGCCTCTAGATTTACCATTGTAACGCGTTTTTCAGCACATTGTAGCGATCTTCCAAGTAAAAGATGGAAGAAAATATACTACTACTGTCTCGCCCGTTGAATTTTCTATCGAAATCCGGCACTCCGGAGGAATCACTCATCAGATCAGACCATAGAATAAGTGTGGGACAGTTAGACTTATGCACTCATCTGGAATTTGGTTTCGACGGGAGACTCACCTGGGACCCAGCTGAATCTCGCTTTTACGAATTTGGTCAAAATGCCCTCCGAAAGGGATCAGAAATTTACCCACTGCGTTCTAAATCCCGCATGCATTCCATCACGGAGTAACGAAGATGGACCTTACCAGGAACAACCAAACTACCTGCCTCTACTCTTACTCAACCCAACTGTACCAGTTTGCAACTGGACGATGTCGCAGATGGATGTGTACTTGCTGGAACTGGATATGAACTACCTCATTGTCACGATCAGTGCCGCCTAAAGATAGGTTATAGTGGGTTAGATAAACCGACACAAGTTGTCCCACTTCCATGGTCCTTCAAACATGATCAATCATCTCGAATAGAGTGACGTGAGATCAGGGCAATTAGACAGACGGTAAGCTGAACCAATTTCTAAACTGGAAATACGGCTCTGTGAAAACGGGCGCGTAATGAACGCTTTAAAAAGCTATGAATAAAGTGGGTAATGTGCGTAAAGCAGTCATTCATGGAGCTAATATTCCTGCCATGTGATCAGGATAGTTTACATCGCCTGCTACACTCGCAGGGCGCGCACCACATGATTAGACGGTCTTTGAGAGTGGTCGTTACAGAGAGTAAACAGAAAACCCGTGAAATTGACAGGAGGTCCTTAGGAGGAGTGACCTTCACGCAGAACTACACATTCGCTGACATGCATAATTGACTTACCAGATCGTTCGCTTTCGCGATTAGGAAGTCACAGGCGCGATCCACGTTCTCCTGATCACCAGACACAAGCACCGTATCTGCATCACCAGATTCACGCGCTTGGCGATTAGGAAACTCGACGTGTACGCTGAATTCCTGCATTACCTTTTGGATTGCGGAGCCACGGGAACCGATCAATATGGAATGGACCTGGATATACAATAATCGAAACAAACGATGTAGAAATCCCACTGGAAATGCAGGTGTCGTTGCTTTCCTTAATGTGACGATTAATTTATATAAAAAGCCAGTGATCAGAAAGACAATACCAAGTAAATGTTGCTCTGTTAGTTCGAGGCGATGATATCGGACGGGAATTTGCGGTACACTACATCTGGGCAACGCAGAGCACATTCAAGCTGGTATGTAGTTAGTCACTGACCACTGTAGGGTCAACAATCGGTATCAGTGGCGTCGCTACTGCTATTCAAATCGCCCGCGTTTGAAGTGCCAGCATCTAAGAGTGGTGTTGTTTGTTTCCATTGTTCTTGTGAGCACAACAGGAAGTTACACTAGGATTGAGCCTACATAATGCTCATGATACAAGACATGGTCCTATTGAGCTGGAACAATGAAAACACCTCATTGACTGAAATCCTACGGAGTATAAGCAGTTTCGAGCACCCAAAAGTGAGAGGCTAAGGCAGTTAAAGTCAGGCGTTGTAGATGATAGCTTAGTTAGTCGGTTGATTTTGGATCACTCCAGCTGTCTGATGGAGTGATAAACTGAGCAGCTACGCTTTGAGGGCGACAGTTCTGGTGCAGGAGCCGGTGACTGTGAGTGAACGTTTGCCAATATCATTAGGCAGTGATGAGTCGAGTCCCGGAGTCCTCATCCAGGGGGCGAAAGGTGTCAACTACTCAGCGCAGGAGTAGGCAAAAGGAGGTCCGCAAGGCACACGTTCCCCAAACATGACCTGAATGGTGACCCACAAAGCCTGATTAAGATAAATAATCGTTCAGCTGTAACACCCTTTCGGTGCCTAGCTGCCATGCCACCCGAAGGAAGCACGAGGGCTGGGATACTGACAGGTTACCCAAGTCTGGACAGAAGTCGAGGCAGAGGCCGGGTTCGAACCATGGACCTTCCGGTCACTGAATTCGCGCTAACCACTGAGCCATCTCGCCGCCAAGCCTGATTAACCCGTCTATCGCGGGAGAGTTCCTCCTTCCAAAAGCCGTCTGGCGTGTGTTACTGTTGTTTATATGATGCTCCTGCGAGATCCGGTCGTACGCTTCACATACTGGTACTCAAACGCCGTTCCCGTATATCCTATCCACATACAGGCCACGTTTCTGATCCATTAAAACAGTATGGTACACACTGTATTTGATAGACGTCACAGGTGCGTCGTAGGTATGGCAAAAGGGCTCCTAGTCTTCCCTAGGCGAGAAGTGCTTTATTCTCAAACAAGTTCATCGAACAACCCGGGAGCTCCTCAACCCCCAGCTCAGGAGACAAGCAGAGCCGTTCCAAACAGCACATCAATGACAAGTTCGGAGAGAAATGATAAGGCGGGTCAGGTTTGTCGTAAATTACTGGTTATGTTGAGCTCAGAAGGCTTGCTGTATACCATACGTTCCCCATACGAGATGGCGTACGGTACCTTTAGAATGAAGAAAAACTTGTAACGGGTACCGACAGAGTCAAAAGCAGATTTCAAATCAAGACGACCATCGTTGACCGTTTGAATGAGTGGTGCTGTTCAGTCACTTGTATCAAGGTGAAAATAAAGTCAATAAATCCTCCTCCACATCATCAGTACTGACAATGATGCTTCACAGCCGTCCAACCACAAAGTTTATCCAAGTATATTTAAAGCCCTAGAGTGAAAAGAAGAGAGAAAAAGTGAGGGAGGGGACCCGGTGTTGACTCATCGCAAGCATTCTTAGGTGCCTACACCTCCAAACACTCAACCAAACTGGAAAGAAACTGACAACACGAACACCACTGACATCGATCAACCGCCATTTATTGCTGTCTCCAGCCAAGCGCAGTCGGGGTCACGTGGACCCCATCCTGAAAGGTCACGACACCCAAACTCTTCATCTCTTTAACATCCTTATGCCAAGTCATACGCTGTCCACCTTGCAGTTTGCGTCATTCTGAAGGAGGCACGGAGAACAACACTCGTCTCGGTAGACGGTGTTTCGGCGTGTGTAGTGCATGGCCGAGTTACCGCAGTTGACGGTGCTGGATCTTTTCCGCGACTGAAGTACCTGCTGCACAACCAAATACCCGTTTTCTGATTACCTCGATACAAATTCGTTGAAGCAACCGGACGCCAGCAACGCTTCTGAGGCATAGGTGGTCAAAAGCCTGAAGACGCCTACACGATGATCGACCAACCTGCGCGATACAATGCCAGATGGTAGCGTGAATGCTACGGCTATCAGTCTGGTTCTCACATGAATTTCATTAGCCTCTACTGGAGTCTGGGTGCTAAATTGACAATGAGAAAAATAACGAATAGATTACGTGGGGCGTTGTTGGATTACTGGGAAGTTTGCAAACACATGAACACTGACCTCTGCTGGTATACACAAGGCTTCCGTGACCTGAGACTTAAGTTTGGCGATGGCAGCTTCTAACTCTTCCTTGGCGGCGGCGACTCGTTCCTGATAGCCGCGGAAGATGACGGTACTAAGCCGCTCTTCATCTGGCACAGGGGTCTTATCGGGTGTAGGGATGGATTGTTCCGGAGACGGTTCTATTTCACCATCTTCCGCTGGATCTTCAGGATGGGCTGATCCATTTACAAGCAATTGTTCAGAACCATCAGGAACCGAGGAGACTGGTGGTAAATCAGCACCAAAACGCATAGCAACGTCATGAGCTGCGGTTAGCTTTTGTCGAAGTGCGATGATTGACTGTATAAAACGAGTGGGTACATGCACGGTTAGCTCATAGCTCCTTGCGATCCGGTCGGCTTTGAGCGCTTCGCATTGTTCCACCCATTCGGTCAAGTCAGCTTTCGCTGCGGTTATCTGACTAGGAGTACCGCGGAGAAACACGGAGTTGGTATCCGTGGCTTGCGGAGGAAGACGAATAAGAACCTGAAGTAATAGAATAGACATCGGGGATAGAGAGATGATGGACACCAGTATCAAATGATGTAGTCTGAGGGAGAAACAGACAATGAATTACCCCATGTTTTTGCTTCAGTTCAGTAGCCTTGGACTGCCCTTCGGAAGCAGCCACCTCATCCAGTGAATCACTTTGCGGTCGTCCTCGAGGAGGGCCTCGTTTGGGTCGCTCACGTTCTGTTGTGGGGACAGTGATCAGACTGCGATGAAACTCTTTAGCCAACGGAAATTCTTCTTCCACCGGGAGGATGGGTTTGATGTCCTCCTCGAACACCAAATCAACCTGTTCGGGTCGACCGGTGATGAGCAGGCACGCTGAAAATACTGAAAACAGCAAGAAATAACAGAGAAGAAACTTATTCTGACACGAAGATGCATCGACTGAATGAGAAACAGATGGAGAATGAAGTCAGATGCAAGAGGTAAAAGGTGCTACCTTCTGGATGATAGTGCTGCTACCTATTTAAGGAAAGCTCACCTGCCGAAGTGCTTGTATCCGGTTGTGCATTCGGCATTGTTCGAGGGAGGTTGATGAAGACACGATGATTGCGCTCCATTTCGCGGAACTGCGACCGAGCACGATCAAGGACTATGAACTGGCTGGGATCGGAAAGGGGAAACTCTTTGGTGACTTGTTCCTTGACATCACTGATTAGGGATTGTAGTGACTGAGTAGCCGCCTGGTACAAAGTGGACGATAAGGCGCGATTGAGGCGACAAGGTAGTCCATGATGAAAAAGGAAAAACACGTGGCATTTATGTAAATTGTCAACGGAAACGGGAAGACATAGCTTTGAAGTGGAAATGGCTGTGATCCTAAGACGTGGATATTACTATGTCTACAAACGAGTCCACGTGCAGCTGAATAACAGATCAACGGTAAAACAGGCAGGGTTTCACCCTGACCGAGGTCGCATCGGTCATATCTTCACTTTTCGATAAGTGCTGGAACTGCGCCACTCTTTCCAACAATCAATAATAGTCGCTTCAGTCGATCTCGAAATCTGCTTGACTCCGCTGACCATCAGAAACTGTGGCAGTCTGTCATGAAAATTGTCAGTCTTCGACATGGACCACAGACTAGCGGTCACAATTTTGTTGCTAGTTATTTAGTTGGTTATAGGCAAGGGTCTCATTGATGGTAGATCCGAGGGCCTCAGTCATGTCGGCTATCCCCAAGCTAGCGTGCGAGGGGAAAAATTAGAAAGATATCCTTGATCTATACCTGGCACTCGTTCAGGAAAAACCTTTGCAGGACTCAAAAGGAAGCACTTACCTCAACACAGGCCTTTTGACCGATGAGTTTTATTACGGTACTCTCGCCCTGAACCCCAGGATTTTCCTCGCTTGACCGGCCGATGGTTTTGGGCATGATAACTCGCACCCGCTCTAGGTCTGGATATGTGAAGGATCGGCGGTAGTTGAGTATATCACGTAAAATACTTGGGTCCACGGCAACACTGTGCTCAACCTCATCTTCCTGGCGGACAAAGATAGGGGGAATAAGAGCACCAAGTGAGTCAGAGAACGACTCTACTGGGAAGTCGGACAATAGTGCAGACATCCATGTAATATATAAGCATGCGTTTGAAAAACCGTTTTACTGTACGATTGCTTTAGCAGATAGCTATCAGGCAATCGTACAAAATAAGTGTTCTAGACCTAGTTCTGAGCAGTGTTTCTTTAGTGACAGAAATCGTTCTTCATCAGGAGGTTTGAACACTCAGCGAATCTAAGTTCCGGAAATATGTTACTCGGACATCGAACCTGACAGACCTTGTATTATTTTCTTCAAACGGCGCTGATTTGCGGAAAATGAATTACGAACACCAGTACGTATTCAGTGGCATTGATTGCTGCTGCCATGGTAGAGTGGAGTGGATTCACTGCCTTCTGACTATTTACAAACCCATAACCGTCAAAAAGCAAAGAAAACCGATGGAAGGAACGAATGCATAAACTCCAGGGATCTCCGCAGCACGCAGTGCAAGCACAAAGTTAGGTTGATACATGATATTCCACCTTCCATCTGCTGATTAGGACTGCAGTTGCCCACTCAGCACTGTCATCTAACTCGTAGGAAATTCGCATTTGATTTGATTCTCCAAACATTCTTTTCCAACAAGCGGTGCTATCAAACACACAACTCAGTCCTTAGTGAGTGAAATCCAACGTCAACCCTAGAGTTGACTCAGCTGATGTAGTCGGACAATATAGATCATCTCCCGACAAGTTCCATAAATAATACGCAGTTATTTCGGTCAAAAAAGTAGTAAGCAACGTGTAAAACGTCAGCATCATGCTATCCAGAGGATCCGCTGAAAAACGGTCGTCAGCCCGTAAGAACATGGAGATACATATTTAAGAAAGTTGTAGTCCTTCATAAGTACTATTTCCTCACACGCAAAGATACATCGATAAATTTTTCTTACAAGTGATGCGCAACCTGAATAAACCAATCGAGTTATCCATCATCACCAGCAAAAAACCGGCGTTGCACTGCCGCGCAAATATCCTAATTGCTACTCATTCCTTGAACTAATCACCTGACTGGTCAGTAAAAGGCGACTTACAATAGTTTTAATGAGCGCTTCCAAATCCGCCTTCGCAGCGGTAACACCATCCTTGGTCCCAACAATCCGGATTTCCATGGAAAGTTTGGGATCAGTTTCCATACGATCGGGAAACAGTAACTCAACGTTGTGTCGTTCGCGGAACCGAATGATATTGGAACCTTGGCGACCAATCAAGAATCCATGAAATTTGGGATCCACATGAACCAGCTCCTGAAACCCAGTGAAAAACAAGACAAGTAACGAGGTGCCAGAACAGTAGCAGCGATTGAGATTGAGACTAGAGACACGAACGATCGGATTGAGATAAATGACTCAAATAAATCTCCAAGTTCAGTAATCCCACAAAAGCCAATATATGTAACAACAGTCAAGCTACCTAACGCTCTAACCAGACGTCAGAAGCGCCTGCGAAAACCACGAAAAAAAATAACACATCACACAGCAACAATAACCCCAAACACGAGCGCTTTCATGAAAAATTCAAATACGACAACCACGAAAACCATCACTCAGGACTAACCACTTGAAACGCTCTCAGCGAATCGAACCGTAGTGATGGGAGCGCGAACGCTTAGCTAACCCCAAAAGACCCAGAACAACAGAACGCACATGGAGAGATAAACGTGTTCCACACACGGTTTGTCGCCACGGTCACAGCCATCTGAGGCTACGAGCGATTATGGAATGTATGTGGACGGGGAAGTCTGATATCTATGAACCAGAACCCCAAAACATCTGTGTACGACAGCGGGATCGCGTGTCACGCACGCATATGTATCACCAAGCTGTGTTCGCAGACCACGTCCACCTGCGTTCACAGGCAGACCTAGTCGACACGTTCACAGCACCGTCGATAAATAGCATAGGAAGAAAGGTGAAACCCGAAAACAAGGGTGAATACGACCTCAGCTATTCAGACCTTAATGATGGGAGCGCGAACGCTTAGCTAACCCCAAAAGACCCAGAACAACAGAACGCACAAGGAGGGATAAACGTGTCCGCCACAAAGAGACTGGACCTTACCGTGGTGTGACGGTTTGCGCACCTCAGCGACACATTGAGCTATACTGGGGGTGTCCCCGCGACACTCACAGAGTCTCTCATACCAGGTTGGTCAGTGGTTAGAGGTCTGACAAACAGAGTCTCCTGGCCGTCCAGGTTGGGGCTTGGAACATATGTCGACTTGTTCCGTAGAAATGGTAATGCATTTGCATTTCCTGCCAAACACCGCTGCCTTGCGGTTAGGCTTTTGAGCCAAAGGCTTTGGTTGAGGACCCTAATTGTCCTCCTGTCTAGGTGTGGGCGCCCTGACAGTATCCCAGCCCACGTACAACCATGATACCTACGTCTATCAATAAACTCATGCCACATCGGCCGTCACGTGGTGCCATCAGCCGCGTCGCCTTACTCGCTGCATACAGCAGGGCGGGTAAGCGAAAACAGGCTACTGCTGACGCCTCCCTTCTTTCTATTTCACATACTTTTTCTTC
>SJOL01012104.1:1185054-1212299 GCA_004794785.1 Opisthorchis felineus | reverse complement strand
GTCAGTTTCTATCCAGATTGCCTGAATGAGTGTCTGGAGGTGTAGGCACATCGGAATGATTGTAGTAAGCTAGCATTAAGTCCCTTCCCTGTCTACCTTTATTCTTTCCTTCACAATAAGGCTTTCAAATAAATCATGGCTGTACGGCAATGAAGCATCGGTGTTGAACACTGATGTCATGCTGTCGATGATGATGATGATGGATAAACGTGTTCCACACACGGTTTGTCGCCACGGTCACAGCCATCTGAGGCTACGAGCGATTATGGAATGTATGTGGACGGGGAAGTCTGATATCTATGAACCAGAACCCCAAAACATCTGTGTACGACAGCGGGATCGCGTGTCACGCACGCATATGTATCACCAAGCTGTGTTCGCAGACCACGTCCACCTGCGTTCACAGGCAGACCTAGTCGACACGTTCACAGCACCGTCGATAGGAGGAAAAAGTTAAACGATTTGAATTCATCTGGAAAGCAGAATTCAAGGGACCACTAGCGTGAGCGCAATCCAAATTCTTTGGTACCGATAAGCCATCCTGAAAATAAGGGCAAATACGACTTCAGCTGGACGAGCAAAGTGGTCGTTGTGTTGACGTAGAACATTCTAAGTACATCTGACAATGCGATATGTGACATTCCCAGGTGGCTGAGCACAAGTGACTTACCTCTGCGCACAGCTGTGCAACTTTGGAGTTCAACTGATCTAAGAGTTTCTGTGCTTTTGCCAACTCGTCCGGCGGGCCCAGCATAACGACTTCTACTTGGTTCGTGTTGCGGGGGTTCTTTTGGCGAGGGTTCAAAAATCGCATATGTACACCGGAACATTGCTCGCAGATCGAACGCAGACTAGGGGCTTGGTCTCCGACGAACTTTGTGGTAAGTGCTGAGGGGATAGAAACAATGACTTCTTTGACATTAGCCTGTGCATAGACGGAAAAAACAAGTAATGCATAAGCACTTTCCGGAAGCTGGCAGGTGATACTGGAACAAAACTTTTGGAAATTTGATTCACTTGCTAATCCGGTAAGCGTTTCTTTGGCGAGTTTGAGCCAATAATATCAATACTCGGTTGAAATTAAAGATGGAGTGTTCCAAAATATGGACCAGTTCGAAATCGACAACTAACATGCATGGAACGATAACTGCAAGAGACAAATTCACGGCGAATGGCTGACGTTAGATGACAAGAAAGTCGAGGCATCACCGGCGAAGGTTGTAATGCGCACTATTCGACGGGTTGGAAAGAAGTGATCTTAATCGAGAATTTGAGGAGACGCTAGTAATAGTAGCATTCACAGATGAATCGAGGAAAGTGGCTCTGACGGTTGGTACAAGTCAGTAGAGAACGCTAACGGAACACCCTCAAAGTGAATTTGACGGTGAAACAGACACGAGACCAAACGAGTGCAGCTGAAATCGTATAGAAGTTTCCGTCATAAAGGCCCTTCGTTAGATTGTCTTGGGAGAGGCACTAGAACTCACCAGACTGGTGAAATATTAGCATGGTATCGGAATACACCGTTCTTTCCACAGGCGTCTCAAAGCCCGCAGCACACAAGGTGCGATATCTCTCCACACATAGCGGTATTGAGCTGTTACCAGAGGAAATTAGAACACCCAGGCATAGCACTGTTTGGTGGAATGAAGCACAAAATGTTACTGAGAAGCTCATGACTTCCATGCACCCCCTTTCTTTCAGTAGAGATACGCTCGAGATGGCTGAGAAATATACAAATGTATGGGGGCTGCTTCAGCAGTACAGGCTTCAAAGTGTACATAACCAATCACAACACTCCAGTACATGCTGTGTCTCCATAAGGATATGAAACACGGACCATTCGAGAACAGGATAAAAACAGGCTAACCGCGTTTGATGACGTTTACGAAACAGAACCCACGTACGGTGGGGGCGACACGAGAGCAACTAACGTTTTTCAGTGTTCAGTACAGGACAATTTTCCTGTCGTGTTACTGACAATTTCTAGGGATACCAAATTACCGGGTTCCTCAGTGAGCCTTGTCTGCGGGCAATAGATTGGGTTGAGAACGACTGCCGACGGGACAATGGAAAAAGTGGGGAAGCTGCTATTGGTATCCAGAAATGACGGGACAGACTCCAATGAAAGAAGCTATTGATGGGGCTCCCAATGTATGAAGGAAATTCCCAAAGTCGGGAGATCATTGCCCAAGGTAGGAATGGCAGATATGAGGAGCCCTATTCGTGTCCATGTACTTCCGTGGATACTAGAGATACAAGCCACAAAGTAAGCAAAAATCGCTAAAAGCTCTCAAGAAGGCAGAATTGCATATAAATTTAAGAATGCGAACAAATTCATCTGCGGCTGGGTTTCCGGGTACTAACACGGAGCTTGATTTCTTTGCAGTGGATGAACACAAAAACAAATTGGGTACACTGTTATTAAGGGCGTGAGTTTCTCCACTGTTTGGTTCTCATGGCTAGACCCATAAAGAGTGTCCAGCTCTTCAACATACTTGACAACACTTACTAGCTGCTTTTGTAAGTCCTCGAGTTGCTTGATCGCTTGCTGCACATTCTCTTCGCGACCAATGATGGTAAAAACGTCGGAACCGTCCGAAGGGTTGGGATACTGGATGCGCGTCTTAGTGTCGTCCAAAAGCCTCTGTAATCTAGATGAGCCACGGCCGAAAATATGAGGACGGAACTCTTTGAACAGTCGAATCTGAAAGGAGTATGGAAACGGTCATGCACCGGAAGAAACCAATATAGACAATAATCGAATAAGGTTAAATACTCACCTCTTGACGATAATTTTCTTCAATAACTTGTTTTATAAGCTTTACCAAACGTTCAGCGGCTGCATCAACTTGCTGTCGATCTCCACGGAGCTGTACAACACTTTTCGAGGGATTGTCGTGGTTCACAGACCCGATAGTTTCATCAGACTGGTGAAAATCGGGCCACACAAAACTGACTTTCGGAAAACCGTCGTATATAGTTCGGATTGGAGGTGGTGCGCCCTTATAACCGGTACAGAGCAGCTGTTGAACATGTGGTTCGATAATCATGTCCTTACACTTTTCGTTTTCCTGAAATGGGTCAACAATGAGCAAGTAAGCAGAATTACAATGTTATCTAATCCGTTGGGCGACAATTTTGACTGGAAATAAAACTGGGACCAACTGCGGGGACTAATCTTGTTCGTAGGCTACCCATATCAAGAGGTGGACGATAGAAAGATAGTTCAGAGCAATGAAGACAAGCTGCAGAGTGCGATGATTGCTAGATCATTGACAATAGTTTTTTCAAGGCGCTCGTGAAGTACGAAATGAGTGAAACTTTGCGAGCCTGTAGCTTATCCTATTATTTTGTCTCAATTTGGACTACGGTCATGATCAAAATATAGACTACACTGTATTAGAAGAAACATAACTGCCAAATGGGTGAATGAAGTTGGAAGCGAAATACCTTGCTTGAGTAGACAGATGGGTTTTGCGATTACAGTATACCACTACCCAGTCGTGCCTCTGTACATTGAGGAAGTTTACGGGTCAGATCCCAAAGAGCCTACCTAACAGGAGCAACACCAACTTTGACTGAAGCACGACTGGTCATTCTCCGTGTCTGCCCATGAGTGACAAACGAGGAACGGTCTTTCCCAGAAATGAGTAGAGGCTCACGCCAACCACCACTGCCTTGAGCTTAGGCCTTTGAAACGAAGGCTTAAAAAGAGGGTTCTAATTTTCAGTGTCTAGGTTCGGGTGCCCTGGAAGTATCCCAACCAACATACAACCATAATGAAGGCACCTGTTGTTTTGTTCACAAACCACACCTGCAGATTGGGTCTGTATGAAAATGAAATAAAAAAAGAAAAACTCACGAGCCTTTCTACTAACTGCCGTATTTCCGCTTTGGCTTTTTCCACACCGACAGGGTTGCCCTCAATGACGATTTGATCTGCAGCGAGGTTGTCACCACGCTCCAAAGTGGGAAGCCGGATTTGGACTTTGTGTTCCCTTAGGCGTAAGATAGTCGCACCTTGTCGACCAATGATGTGTCGGAAATATTTAGGATCGACTCGCAAAGTATCCATGGCCACAGTGGCCTCAAGCTCCGCTATCCGGGCCCTGAGTCGCTCGACGATGACACCGACTTCTTCGGGAGGGCCCTCGACAGTAATCTTATCCTGGTTATCACGGAATTCGACATGAACCTGAAGTATAGACGAGTGAAATCAGGTAACTTGGTTTCTCGGGAGTAGTGCATAGCCGAGGACGTTACATGTTAGAGGACATACCCTTTCGTACCCTTCGCGAAGCTCTGCCAGGGCACTGCCACGCTTCCCGATGAGAAGTTTGTGAAACCGGTTGGATGCTGAGATTTCTTCTGTAATGGAACTCTCGGCCCGTTCGTACACCATGGATAACGCTCTTCCTAAGTCTTCTGGTCTACCGCGGAGTATTAGCTCCTCACTGGTGTCGTCTGTGGGGAGTTCCACCGATACCCCAGTTTGGGCCAAAATATCTGCAAGACCTGATCCACGTGGACCAAACACTAGCCGGTGCTGAGACCTTTTAACGCGCACCGGGATAGTTTTGTATAATTTCACCTGGAGGGCAACAAAGCAAGAGCATACAATCGGATCACACGAAGACCCATACGTGCAAAACAACATTCTAGTGGCTCTACGGTTCGACTGGTAGGGTAAAAGCCGGCAGCCGACCTCGGAAGCACAAGACCCAAGAAGACTAGTATAAAGTGACGGAACCACGCATCATATGGGCGAGGAATTAGTAGTAATAAACGACAGACAAAATCAAAAAACTACTAGCACTTCAGAAAGTGGGACCAAATTAGAACCCCTACGTAGAACACGCCCTAAACTTTAGGACATTCGGATTACCCTATGCTGACTTCTACACAAACTAAGGATACCCCACTAAACCGGACAAGGCATAAAAAACCAAAAGCACCTCACAAAGGGACATCATAATCATTCTGTATTCAATCTAACTCAACAGCTTGCATGTAAATGATGGAGACACTGTTGAAATGTGGCATTTTGACAAAATTGTGAAGCGGGCCACAGGTGAACACTAATCTCTTAGAATTAACGATCTGTGAACGAAGACAGACATGCTTCCTACTCAAGGTCAAGACTACGCACTATCCACCTGATTTTTATGGCGTTTATCGAAACACCTCTAACGGAGTAAAGCGAACCGATGTGCAGATAGTCCTGGAAGTACGGAACAACCCTAATGATCCGAGAAGTCAATGTTCTTTAAAAACGCTCCACTACACTCGCACTCTATACTTTCGGATGGTTGTCTCCTGTTCAGAACAGGTTAGTTCTAAGTACATGATCATGGGTTTTCAAGCACGGGGGAGCTGTCAATCCATTGTGCTGTCAAGCATCCTACGCCATAAGCAATGTGCGGAGTCAAATTATCGACGCCAGTTCCCATCGCATTAGGCTTGTTTGGAGACAGTGACTGCGTGTCGCAGTGATTGCGTTCCGTATCATGTTTGCGGAGGGCACAAACTATTTTCCCTGCTGGATGATTGTCAGTAGTCCCATGTGTTACGGAAATGCCTTCGTTAGGAAGTTCGTCACGCCAGAATATCTAGAGAAACCGAATACGCAAAGAGCGGAATTGCGATCTCCGACCTGTACGGATCGACCTTTGAACGAGTGCAGCAGAGCCTAGCAACAAACTGGCAGATCCGACTTAGTAATTCGGCATTTATACCGAGCTGGATACGGGGGCATCCGCCGAAAAATTTACACAATGTCCTGTAGGCCATAACGATGACTGGAAGCAGAAAAAGGTTTGATCCTTATGCCAGGGATAGATGGCGACTCTCTAAACTGCACGACGTATATGTGGCAGCACAATAAGGTCTTGGCTTTTCGGCAGTGAAGCCCACTTCACTTAAGGGACGAAGTCTCCAGTGAAAATCATAAGACATGACTTCGGTGATTTCGTACAAGTATTTTTCATGAAGTTGCTAAGTGAAATACGAAAAGGATAAGTGAAACAAGTGTCGTAGGAATTATAAGCATGCTGCATCGGATAATCGCGTCAAGATCGCACGGGATAAAAGAAAACAGCCAGTATATTGGTACTTGGAAAGTACGACTGACCTGCTCATATATTGCACGCATTTCTTCGGACGCCTGCAACACACCTTCCCGCTTGCCGGATACAGTTATGATGTTAGCCGGGATATTCGGAGGAGGGAAATTGATTTTTGTGAGCGTCCGTTGTTTCAGATTATCAAGCAATTGACCATTTCTGTGGGGAATAAAACGGTTTCCATGAAACGTAACCATTGCTGTTAAGTCTGACGAATACAAAACAAAGACTGAACATTCTGAGGAGCGGACAGAGTGCGCATACGAGCCCGAGACAGCACAGTAATCAAGGTGCGAACACACTGACCGTGGTTCGAACCTAAACCGGGCATCTCGATCACTCGCATCTAGGCTTGGACAAATTGGCAATACCTCAACCCTCGTGCTTCTTCCGGGTGACGTGACAGCTATGCACCTAAGGGTTGTCAAAGCTGAAAGACTATTTTACTTGTACGCGAGATGTAGGAGCTTGGAAGTTGGAATAAACCATAGGGAATATCAGTGACACTTCCAAACGGACCCAATTGGCGATCTCCCTCAATAACGAGCCCCATCATCCTCCTTCATGAGGTGTCTAAACTACATTTGTTTCCACACCAAGACCCCTTCCTTTTGAATATAGATTTCCCCTTATACATCAACCTCCTTCTACATGGACGTCCATAACCACCCCTACTAATGAGTCCCCTGCCACTGTATCTCGTCCATGCTACTGGGTGTTCGTCAAACTTTTCACCAGGAACCGGATGATTCACGGGAATTAGTTTGGGTGCGTAAACCAGCTCTTTACTGAAATACATTCTTTAGCAGGTGCCATTATCCACGTTTAATTCGCCTTCGGTGCAATTCGTCACGTTTAGACGGTCTCGAAAGACCATGTAAACTGGAAAAGGCGGACAACGACGCAACAGATCGTTCTAATCAATTAAAATATCCATAAGCAATTTTAGCAGAAAACCTAATTCTTGCACCAAGAACCATTTTATCACCACGAAACAACAGTGAAATTATGCATGTATTGGAAAGGCAGCAAGACAACTACATTACATGTATCCGAACTTTACCCACGTCCTCGATCCTGTTCCGCTCACTAGATAATGCGAAGTACCGAATTTCACACTCTAATTACAATCCACAGATAGTTTGAGCAGCTCACATCAGCTATTCAACCTGGTCAGAAGTGCTCATCGCCGTCCAAAGTTGGTATACTTGTAAGGCAGGAGCGTGAAACCAAACATTTGTCCAGGTTGGGAGCAAACCATCACCGGCATAGTGGCTCTACCGGCCACCGTTTGTTCAATGACGAAAAGTGGGGTAATATGAGGGAACTGCGTACCGGGGGCGACAGCTCAAAGCATTGAAATAAACCCCCGCTACGGCTCTGTATGGGTTGGAACATGTCGAAGGTCCATGAAATTGTCGAGCTGTTATGAAGGAAATAGCTCGGATACAGTGACGTCATTAGGCACGCGACTGGGACGTGCCTATCGGCGTGTCTAACCCTTGATGTAGTCTGTTTCGAGCTTTCTGTCCAGTTAGACGACAGTTGATGGCGCGACTGAGTTCACTAGTGACAGCTTTCAGGTTTGGGTGTCACGTCATGACCTGACCTCAACCGTCTCGACACTGTGCACGACCGGGAAAGGGCCATGAAAGACAGACGGTACGTTCAGCTGTAGCCCCCTTTGGATGCTTAGCTGCCATGACACCCGAAAGAAGCCCGAGGGCCGGGATACCACCAGTTTGCCCAAGCCTAGACAGAGCAAGTCAAGACGCAGAGGTCGAGTTCGAACCACGGACCCCCCCGGTCAGCAAATTCGCGCTCTAACCACTGAGCCACTTTGCCCCCGGTCGACTGGCGTCAGGATGCCATCTAGCTCATCTATCGCGACGCAGTACTCCTCCCGAAAATCATTCGACAGACCTGAACACACTAGTCCTGTGCACTAACAGACGCCGGCAAATAGCAATGCAAGTTTGTCGATGTGTGCTGTTTGCAGAGGTCAGGTTTCTAAACCACAACAGCACCGAAAGCGTTGTGGACTCTGATCTCAACAGACAAGGTTGTCAAAAAAAACGTTCAGCTGTAACACCCTTCCGGTGCCTAGCTGCTATACCACCCGAGGGAAGCACGGGGGCTGGAATACTGCCAAGTTGCCCAAGCCCAGACAGGGAAAGTCGAGAGGCAGAGTTCGGGTTCGAACCACGGACCTTCCGGTCAGTAAATTCGCGCTGTAACCACTTGAGTCATCTCGCTTGTCACCTCGACGGCAAATATGTCACACGTTGACAAGACCGCCCATGACTGCTTTATTCGAATGGTAACTTCGTCTCTGTCCAGGCTCCTCGGAACTAGTGCAACTTTCTAGATAGATGTCGACTACGTCGATTGGTCTACCTGAAAGCAGCAAGTCTGGATATGATTCCACCCAGTTTTGAAACAGAATAACTCAGATTAGGATCACAAAAGACTGTCCGCTCACCTGCCGTTGATATTGTGGTGGAATATTGTCTTTAATCCCTGTGGGATCGAGTGTCAGCCGCTGAACACTAAACACATCAACGATGGAGCTCTGATCGAATCACGCCTAAGAACTGCACAGAATACCGAATACTTGTACCATTTGGTACGCGCTACCGCAAGACTGGAAAGGACGAAACACAAACGTTGCGCCTTCAGACAAGACAGTCGACGCCGTTGACAAATTATCTACCCGAGTCGGCGCATCAGGCCTAAAAGTCTGGCTAAGGCCTTCCAAATAGGGAAAGCAAGGGTGGCTTTCGCTAACACAGTCGTGGAGTCGAAGCGTAATAAACTTGCCCGTCAAAGGTAGAGTTTACAGCAATACACTGAGCGGGAGTGCTGAGGCCAGGAGAAAAATGTGGAGACCAAAACCAATAAACTCAGTAGCGTTAGCAGCTATATCCTGGGTTTGGGACACAAGGACCGAGGACACTGACAGACATGGCCCTGCCGAGCAGTCAGCAAGGTTCATGTACCCAAGTTATTGCCTTCAATGTGCGGGCTTATTCGTAGGGAAAGGATCTTTACTACTTGCTTCACAATCAAATGGTGGCGGTTACTTTTTTCAGTGTATAGCTCTATTCACAGTTCGAACTTGATCGGTGGGTGAAATGTTGGTGACTAGGATGAGGCCACTGACGAATTCGAAGGAGCATAAGGGCAGAGATACGGATTTTAAGACCAATGATTGATACGTCAGTGCTTGAGCTACCTCGACTGGACCAAGTGGGACAAGGCAAATGGTACCACAGAATACATTCACATTTGCCCTTACCTTACCATGACATTTCTAACGTCTCGTAGATTTTGCAGCAAGCATGTTAAGGTAGCGGCAAACGGCTGACCCGTACGGGAAGGCTGTCACTGGGTGTCAAACCCGATGGCTCGAGAGATAACCAGCGGGGGCTGTGCCAGTGTATTATTTAGCATACCAGGTGAGTTGCTCATTCGGAAACCAAACGACAACGTAGCAGGTATGCAGCATCACTGCACACACGAACAAAAGAGTCAAACGACCATAAAATGCAGCTTTTAACGAAAAGAACGCCATACGCAGCAGAATTAATTGCAAACGGCCTACTTGAAGCAAATTGGACGTAAGTAATAAACCGTAATTTTCACAATGGATACGAAGGTTTCGCACTGTGGGGTAAATTTCAAATAATTCGCACCACTGGTGACAACTGAAAATACACCCAAAAGTTCGGGAAACTGAGAGCTGTATCCAAGATTATGATATCGCACGTCAAGTGAGTTGCCAATTGTTCGGTAACGTACTGGACAAGAGCAATCCGAAAAGCAGTAAATTGAGCCGAAATTCACCCAAGGAGAAAATCTTACCAGACACTATAGCCCAACAAAAACAACGCAGTCCAATAGACAAAATGAACGATTGAGTCCAAACATCCATGGATTACCGGAGCCTCTTGCTGGAGAGAATAAGGGGCACTTTTAGACTGGAACGACACCACTCCTACTAACAGAAGCATCACAACTAAATGGAGCGACGTAGGTATGCCAGAAAAGTAAATAAACAGACCTGCTGCGGACAAAGATTAGAAAATCAACCAGTCAATTATGTATGTACGGTGTCCTGGGAATGTCACGTTGACATCAGATTCCCCGAACAGTACTTGGTTTGGCATGCATGAGAGGAGTGGAGACCATGTCATTTGGATCCACTGTGACGGGCATGCGGAAATGTGTGCAAGAGAGAACGAGTCAACCCAATGATGTAGTTACTCGTAGGGAAACTCTGATGACTTTAATAAATCCAGTGACTATATTGGACGGGATTCATTCAGGAGAAGACAATTAAAGTAGCAACTGACATCCATGGCAACGCATTCAAAGACTAGTATGAAAACGACATAGGTGCCTACGCCTCCAAAATGAAACAGTCTGAGAGGAAGAAACCAATTAGCACCGGACCATAAACACAACCTGAAGTTCCTGATCGATTGTAGCCTCCCACATGGCGGTTTTTTTTGTAATCTCTCAAAGCCTTTTGTCAGTCCAGTTCCCCATGTCACTGAAACGTCTGGTGAGTGCTGTTCCAGATAAATCGGATCAACACAAAACTGAGTTATGAACAATTGTTTGCGGTTGCACTTTGTATTACGTTGCCCTACTTGGAAGCGAAGGATCCGGGTTTGAATAGGGCCTTCGAGGATTACCTGACTGATCAATTTCATCCGGTTCGGTGGCGTCCGTCTTCTTTGTAGACATTCAGGAAGATAGTCAAAAATATCTACATTGGTAGCTTTTAAAAAATCTAACACATTCCTTCTCTTTCTCCTGGAACAGCTCAACATAACTAACCTATGAACCAGCTCGTGAATTTGTAATACATTCCCAGATATCAATAACGGATAACTTATAAGTGGTGCTGAAAAGCAGTCAGCTTCAGTAACCGAATGGTGGATGTTGGTAGCTTTTGAACCTGAAAATATCTGGGTAGCAACGAAAAGCTACTTAGGTGGTACATTTTCCAGGGCTGTCAATGTTAAGATATGGAAACTATCTATAGATATGGTGTTCCTCTCTGTAGTGTTCCCACTCACACCAGACGGACGGCGGTCACCATCAGTCACTTAACCCAGTAGCATCTGCCGTTGAGCAGACCTTGAACTTGAGCGTGCATTCCATCAACCAGGACCATAATATTCTGCAGGAACTTGGAAGTTTGAATGTATAAATCGTTACTGCTGGCCTTGCTACTACAGACTACTGGTGCCCCTACGTACATACTGTACGAGTTTCAAGACTGTGGTTGTCCACCTTTGACGGTAACGAACCCGGCCAAACTAACCGCATGGTTAACTGTTTACGGTGACCCAAACAATCAGCGTCTTCGACCCACACACACTATGGGACCGAACCTGAACTAAAACGTGCTGAGATGCACCACTTGTGAGTTCCCGGCATCAACTAGCATGGGCGCGCAAAGAGATGGTTTGTTGACAAAGCATGTACGTGCAATATTCCTTGACGTGATAATCACGCATGGATCACCATTGCTCTTACGGGTACATGACCGGAAATGTGCACACATTTCTTGCCTAGAAACAGGGGGATACTGTTGACAATGGAAGCTAGCAGAATGGAAACTCATCAGTGAGGGGCTTTCGCATGCTACGCGCGGTGTGGACGAACGCGAGATCCCGGTTACAAGGACCACTCGAAGTCTTTGACCCGAAGACCTAAACCATGATGCAGTGGGGGTTGTTACAATTTTTTTCATGGATCCAATAGATGCCTGAATTTCTTTACAGAACTACGCGTCGAAGGTCTCATCCATTTGGAATTGGCTAGCTCAGCTATTCTGCGTAGGGGGAGCAAGACAACGATGTAACCTCTAGTACAAAAAGTCGCTCAGCTGTAGCACCCTCTGGGTGCCTAACTTCCACGCCACCCGAAGAAAGCACGAGGGCCGGGATACCACCAGGTTGCCTAGACAGGGGAAATCGAGATGCAGAGGTCGGTTTCGAACCACGTACCTTCCGGTCAGTAAATTCGCGCTAACCACTGGGCCATCCAGCCTACACTACGCACGGTAGATGTTTCAGTACCATCACCCCACATTCAGGAACAGAAATATTCTCCGGCTAGTTATCCTCCTAGAAACACCAGACCTTTTGTTCCAAGGTGTACAGTCAATAATGAGCTGCAAGTCAGCAAAGAAACTCATACAACGTTTGAGTGCAGTCTAAGGGTGGAATTCCGTGGGTGCCGCAGGACTACCAATCAAGGTAGTCCGATCAAACATCGATTCCAAAAAAAACATCCCACACTAGAATCACGTCCGTAGGGACGGAAGTACAAAGAACGATCATGTACAACGTTTGAGATCAAGATCAACGGCGGGAGAGCAGTGGTTAGTTCGTCGGTTTGTGGGCGCACTGCTATCGACAGCTTGAGGGAAGTCAACAAATCAGCAAAATTTTCTATTGTAAAGGACTTACGGTCCGAGGAGGAATGGATGATAAATCTTCGGTATATCCAAACGTTCGAATCCTTGCTGCGACTGTCGTTCGATGGTTTCAGTAATGATCCGTTTGGCCTCCGCGATTCCCTGTTTCGAACCGGTAACAGTAATACTGTCTGGATCTGTTGAGTTGGCTGGAGGAACGCTGATGCGTGTCATAGTGTGAGCCTGAAGTTCACGCAACCTATCTCCACGCCTACCGATCAGATAGCCATGAAATTCATGCGGAACGTGAATTTTGACTGTTTCCTTTAGAAAAAGATTAAAAGGAAAAAGGCACTGGTAGAAGACGCCCGTGCAACATGCATCATGTCTGAAACTATTCCAACTAAGTTACGTTAAATGCAATGTCCTCTTGGTGGAGTTCAGAGGTGGTCCTGTTGATATTGCCCTCAGATCTTCCGTTGGAAGGAAAAACAGCCTGGTAAGTTGCTGTCTCGGGACCTAACGCTACAGCGTCTGTACAACCAAGGACCATGGAATCTCAGCCGCCGACGAACGAAACGGACACTTACCTGTTGTTGTAATTCGGCCAGGATGCCTCGCTTGGCCTGAGAAACCTTGACAGGATGGCCAGAGAGAACTATTGTAAGCATGTTCGACTTAGAGTTGGTCATGTTCATTTCGACTCCGGTTTCCCTTATGATCTCCATACATTTTCGCTTGTGTGCATCAAAGCGCTTCCCAGCAGCGTTTGGATCCTCATTCTGGTACCTCCGCTGATCATTAGGTATTTCAATTACCTAGCAAATTGCAACTCAGACAGAAAAACCTTACTTCCGTAACTTTAGCAGGGTGATATGCCGGCAAGGGGCTAAACGGCTTGGCTTCGCCCGGGTTTGCCTCGAGTTTCGTCAAAACAGGAAAGTTTTCGTCATCCACCACTTTAGAACTTGTCGGTTGTTCAGTACAAACAACTGCACAGGTTTGCATGGTTGGATGCGACCGACGACGGTCGACAACGAAACTCAAACGCCGGCTTTCGAGCCGGGGTACGCCACGCGCCCAGCCAAGGAGTGCGCAGGAAGATTCATTAAAACAAGGGTGTAATTCACACCGTAGGGTGAATGAGTTTCAGCAATTGGAATAGTTGAAAAACAGTGGTTCTCCCTAAGCCGACCCTGTCTGTTTAGTTGCTTTGAGAGCAGAATGTCTTAAATTATCCTTCAAGTGTTAACACCGGCGCGTTATACGATAAATCTGCAACAGTGGCAGAAAAGTCGCCGCTCAGTTTTATTCCACTCGCAAGGGTTTAGCAGATGAAAGCATTGTGCATCTAAGGTGCGGCAGAAAAGTCTGATCTCTACCCGTGTAGTATGCCTGCTGTGAAAGCACCAGGAGGCAGTGACTCTTAGAAGGTAGAGGTCCGGATAATTTCTGCCGGTAAAAAACAAAACTTCACAACTTGAAACCCAGTGAGCAAGTCTTTACATTACCAAAAATTACAAATGACCCGAAACGGTAGGTGTTGCATAATGCACCTGTCATATTCATACGGCAAAGTTTTGTTTTAGGCTGCAGCATTTTTGTGCATTGTAGTGTTTTGCACCTTACTTTTGCTTCCATTATGACATCACGTATTTCGTCAACTACGTAAAGGTTTTTGGTTGAATACAAAAAATTACAAAAACGCGCTTTTGTACAAGTTACACGCAATACAATCGTGGTCACGTGCTTCGGCTTTCTCTTCTGGTTTTGCTGGCGCTTACAGCGGTCGTTCGCGAGTGTGATGGGCTAACTCTGGTATCAAAACATTACAGGCTATCTTCGGAGTTCATTATATGTGAGAGCCGTTCAAAAGAAGACCCCTGGACATCCATAATTGGATTATTATTTATTCACTGTCCTGGACCAACGACGAACTATTTCAAAGTGAGCAATTCTTAGTGAGTCTGTTCCATTTGACCCTCTATTGTTGTAAACTCAATCTAGCGTACTTACTTTTATTTCGCTGCCACATACTCCTGGTAGAGCAGCTTTTTGGGTAGCCAGACCACTACAAATTTCGTGAGCCCGTGTCTTTCTTGATATTTTTATCTTTTTTCAAGTCGTTGCAGTTTTTTGCCCGCTCATTATGGATACACACTTCGATTCATCGGATTTAGTCTAGAATGCGATTAGCATCCGTTTACCAGACTACAATCCCCATAATTCCAGGGTGTGGTTCCACCAAGTCGAGGCTGTTTTCACTAATTGACGTATCACCTCTCAAGCTACCCGTTTTTCTTATGTCGTCCAAAATCTTCCTAACGATGTAGCCACAGAAATTGAAGATCTTTTAGGGGACATCCCTGAAGAAAACCCCTATGACGCTCTTCGAGCGGCTGTAATTATTAGGACAGGAAACTCCGAAAACAAGATGCTGAGGGATTTATTCACCACAGTCGAAATTGGTGACAGGTCGCCGTCACGACTTCTCCGCCATGTGCGCAGTCTCCTCTGCGGCCGTAAGCTGGCGGTGGAAATCTTGACCCAACTGTGGCTCGATAAACCTCCGCCCTCCATGTCGCGCGTCATCAGTGCATTCGTTGATGACCACAGCCTGGAGCTCACATGGTGGACAATATCGAGGAGAACTATCCCAGTCATCCTGTTAGCTCCGTCTCCGACCCTAAGCCCACCACTTCCACAGCTTCTGACCCGACACTTTTCGCCATCCCACAACTGCAAACAAGGTTTAATACCTTGACCGATCGCCTACAGCGGCTCGAAACCAACAAGCATCGACCACGTTCACGATCTCGATCGTTGTCGAGTTTCCTCTTGGTGCCGGTATCACCAATCTTTCGGTTCAAAAGCACGCAACTGCCAAACGCCCTTTTCCTTCAAGCCGCGTTCCGACAGCCCTTTAAACACCTTGGCCAGTCAGTAACGGCGACGACTGTCTATGGCCCTCCTCGCACTAGTCGCCTATTCCACATCACCAATCGCTCAAGTGGTCTACGTTTCCCTGCAGAAACGGGGGCTGAGGTTAGTGTACTACCACATAAGAACTCACTTCCTGACTCCGCTTCTTACTCGTTACAAGCCGCTAACGGTACCCGCATCGCTACATACGGCGAACGTTCACTCACCCTTGACCCCGGATTGCGACGTGCGCTCAAGTGGATTTTCCTTTTGGCCGACGTACAAACACCCATCCTTGGCGCAGACTTTCTAACCCACCACAACTTATCCATCGATATGCGACACAAACGTCTCTTGGACGTGCTAACTTCACTCTCGGTCAACGAAATTAGTGCCCCAACTTCATCCACAGGTATCCGAGTTATTCTACCTGATTCTCATTTTGCTGACATACTTAGGGATTTTCCTGCCCTTACTCATCCATGTCAGTACACTCAACCGGTCACACATTCCGTCGTTCATCACATCCAGACGAGAGGCCCACCTGCCCATACCAATCCCCGTCGACTTCATCCAGAAAAACTCCAGATCGCAAAACACGAGTTTGAACACATGCTCGAACTCGGCATCATCCGCACTTCGTCGAGTCACTGGTCGTCACCCCTACATATGGTACCCAAGAAATCTAAAGGTGATTGGAGACCTTGTGGAGATTACCGTTCTCTCAATAACGCCACTATCCCAGACAGGTATCCCATCCCACATATCCACGATTTCGCAAGTACCTTATGCCACACAAACATTTTTTCCAAACTCGACCTTGTACGTGCATACTACCACATACCCGTAGCCCCGGATGACATACCCAAAACAGCGGTCACAACACCGTTTGGCCTTTTCGAATTCACGCGTATGCCCTTTGGTCTTCGAAATGCAGCCCAAACGTTTCAACGTTTCATGGACGAAGTCTTACGTGGTTTACCTTTTGCGTACGCTTACCTAGACGATGTTTTAATCGCTAGCACCTCCCCAACTGAACATGCAGATCATCTCAGGGCAGTATTCCAACGTCTTGCTACCTATAACATACGTTTGAATATTGACAAATGCTTGTTTGGTGTAACCAGCTTAGATTTTCTTGGTCACCACATTGACCCAACCGGCATTTCACCTTTGCCCGATCGCATTTTGGCCCTTGACTCTTTTCCCATACCCACAACTATCACCCAACTTCGCCGTTTTATTGGAATTATCAACTATTATCGGCGATTTATCCCTCATTGTGCAGATGTCTTACAGCCACTGACCGATTTACTTGGCTCCAAAGAAAAATCTGTCACCTTGCCCCCAGCCGCCATTACTGCTTTCGAAAGAGCAAAGCAGGCAATCGCCCAAGCCACAAAACTATCTTTTCTCGATACCCACGAGAACACAAAACTTATTTTGACAACCGATGCTTCAAACGCTGCTGTCGGCGCTGTACTCCATCAAGTTGTCAACAACGTCTTTCATCCATTAGCCTTTTTCTCGCAGAAGATGCAGGCTGCCCAAACGCGTTACAGTACTTTTGGTCGTGAATTACTCGCAATTTACCTTGCTATTCGCCATTTCCGGCACTTATTAGAAGGTAGATCATTTACCATTCAAACCGACCATAAGCCACTTACGTATGCTTTCAACGCCAAGCCTGATCGCTATTCACCACGCGAGATACGTCATCTGGACTATATTTCCCAATTCACTACCGACATTCGGTACACTCCAGGATCAGACAATGTCGTTGCAGACGCCCTATCTCGCCCAGACATCAACACTTTTCACTCTTCCACGCAGTTGGACCTTGCCAAACTGGCGAACCTTCAACATTGTGATCCCAAGTTTACGTCCACTCTATCCTTTCCTTCTTTTCAAGTTTCTTCAATTCCCTTACCCCTCCAGTCTGGAACCATCCTTTGTGATATGTCTACCGGCACAGCTCGCCCAATCATCCCCGAAGCTTTTCGACGAGTTGTATTTGACCACTTTCATGGACTTTCTCATCCAGGAATCAGGGCGACAAAGAAGTTGATTAGTGCACGTTTCGGGTGGCCCTACATAAATAAGGATCTAACAGCCTGGGCTAAACAGTGCATCGCCTGTCAACGCAGTAAAGTAACACGGCATACGAACTCACCTCTCGGCTCATTTGCAGTTCCTGATTCTCGATTTACGCAAGTCCATCTGGATATTGTTGGTCCACTTTCCCCATCAAACGGTTTTACTCATATTCTTACCATGATTGATCGTTTTACTCGTTGGCCAGTAGCTGTACCCATTTCGGATACTTCAGCTTAAACGGTAGCCTCTACGTTTTTGCAGCATTGGGTGAGTAACTTTGGCATACCTTCCTCCGTTACTACCGACCGCGGTTCACAATTTCAATGTAACCTCTTCCGTGAGTTTTCTACACTATTTGGTTTTCATCACATTTCGACAACCGCGTATCATCCCTGTTCCAACGGTCTGGTTGAACGCTTCCATCGCTACCTCAAGGCTGCATTGACTGCCCAAGTGAACCCATCTTCATGGTCCTTTTCTTTACCCCGCATTCTGCTTGCTATTCGTTCCACTATTAAGGAGGATCTTCGCTGTTCACGAGCCGAAGTAGTATATGGTACAACTTTACGTTTACCTGGTGAACTGGTTTCCCCTTCTGGCGCAGAGACCATTTCACCCACCACATTCGTCGCCCGCCTGAAACAGCATATGTCTGAACACGGTGCGACGCCGACAAGACGATGAAAACGAAAAGAGTACATCTCAACCGATCTCTCTTCTACACCATTTGTATTTGTCCGACATGACGCAACAAGCAAACCATTTCAACCTTGTTATGATGCTTCCTTCAAGGTCATCGAACGTCACTCGAAATACTTTGTTTTAGAGAGAACCGGTGTAACGAGCAAACGGTATCTTCGATTGACGCGTAGTACCAGAACCTCCGGGAAGGCAAAACAAAGTCCAAGCTGGGTTTCTATACGGTACTATTAACATAAGACATCAGTTCACAAAATGTACAAACCTCGACAGTAGATACTCGTCAGCAACCAATGGTCCACTTGGACTACAAAAGTACAAACCAAATGAGCAAACAGACCCCCACGTGGGACAGTCACACGTGCGTGAGGTCGGCCACAACTGGCTGGATGACCTCAAGCCCAAATGGGTGAAGTGGTAAGGACAAACAAACGTCAGTTCATATGGACGCACTAAACACAGAAGTGGAGCGGGGGTTACAAATAGGGACAAGAAACGTGGGGAATTTCAAATGTCAAAGTAATGGACGATACAACCGGAAAGCATGATTCAGTCTCCGTTGATCGACCAGAGCCTGCCTTCATCGAGGCACACACGACCACATCCAGCAATCCTGCCAGCCCACCAGCACCCACACCTACTCAGGACACCCCTGCTGTCAAGTTAACTCCTTCCTCTAGTCGTTCCGACGACGCATCAGTTTCCCTCAACACCTGACTGATAACGAAACT
Organism: Opisthorchis felineus; assembly: GCA_004794785.1. Classification (NCBI taxonomy): domain Eukaryota; kingdom Metazoa; phylum Platyhelminthes; class Trematoda; order Opisthorchiida; family Opisthorchiidae; genus Opisthorchis; species Opisthorchis felineus. The sequence goes on along the minus strand of SJOL01012104.1, from coordinate 1,193,289 downwards.
TGAAGTGAGCACATTTTGATTCATTATTTTCATTATTCGAGCGTTTTCCTCCCTTCACAGTCAACGCTCTAGTGGGGGAGTAGTGTGGTGGTTTGCACCTTACTTTTGCTTCCATTATGACATCACGTATTTCGTCAACTACGTAAAGGTTTTTGGTTGAATACAAAAAATTACAAAAACGCGCTTTTGTACAAGTTACACGCAATACAATCGTGGTCACGTGCTTCGGCTTTCTCTTCTGGTTTTGCTGGCGCTTACAGCGGTCGTTCGCGAGTGCGATGGGCTAACTCTGGTATCAAAACATTACAGGCTATCTTCGGAGTTCATTATATGTGAGAGCCGTTCAAAAGAAGACCCCTGGACATCCATAATTGGATTATTATTTATTCACTGTCCTGGACCAACGACGAACTATTTCAAAGTGAGCAATTCTTAGTGAGTCTGTTCCATTTGACCCTCTATTGTTGTAAACTCAATCTAGCGTACTTACTTTTATTTCGCTGCCACATACTCCTGGTAGAGTAGCTTTTTGGGTAGCCAGACCACTATAGTATACACCCCGCGCCAAAAAAATAAACCCTCCGACTTGTTTTCGGACATCTGTTGAGGTGATCAAAATTCCTCATTTCTGGAGCGCGTTTTACGCTGCATTTTTACGATTCACCAAAGTGTTGGTTCAACTTTGAGTGGGAATTTCGGTAATATTCTGGTTGCGCTGCATTCATCCTTCACATGAATTAAGAAGACGCTCTACGTTTACATGGGGTGCTCCAGTCCTATCTGTGTAATAATAATAATAATAATACGGTTTATGCAACTGGTAAAAAAGCAGTGTCGAACCCATGGATGTAGCAGGCAGCCCGAAGTTTCAACTGAGGGACGAGAGATCAGGCAAAAAGGAAGCTGGGCACATTTTTCAGCAAACAAAGAATCCGCCGCCTAGTCCGATTTCAGTCAACTCTCACCATCATGTTTCTTAGCAAAAGGCGGCTGAATTTCTGTATGGCCCATTAGCTGCAAACCAACAGCTAACTGAGGAGGAATTGGGCACGTGCAGGGCTTTGCCGAAAATCAGAACCCCGTCCAGTGAAGGATGGCGCATTGCGACCAACAAGCTTGGAAAAGTCTTTAATGCCTAGGAAAGCATTAAGCGTTGATCCGCCAAGTTACGTAAGTTTTTGATGCCTTGATTTCGCTTCGAGAGACGATGTGACTTTGTTCTTTGCTAGGCTTCGCGAATGGGGGTATGAGGTTTGACGGACTTGCACTTCAGCTTCGTATACTTATCGGAAGGTGACAAGTCACCTCATTCTGATATTACCCGGACGTTGCAACTGTCGGCGGAACTCATGTGATCAACCGTTTTGCGTACTCACTTTTGAAGCAACCCAGTTGCGGTACGTAGGTACGTGATCTCAGGCATCCTCATCACGGATGATGTCGGCACCCGGCGTACAGTCGCGCATATTTTTGCAGAAAGCGAAAAGCTTCCTTCTGTGCGTAGGCCACTTACGTCGTTCAGGAAGATGCTGAGCGAGCGGTAGTGGTAGACGAAATAGTGGCACAAATTGGAGAATCCGTGTTCGTCTTCAGCATGAGGTTATTCTGGCCCTTTATATATACTTTCATGTACGCGCGACGCAACGCCTGTGCATTTGGCCGGATATTCTCCACCAGCCGTTGGAACATTTTCCGCCGTATGGCTCGCCTGAACGGTGCCGTCTAGTAGGTTAACTTTAATTCCCTTTTTATTGCAGATTCTCCCAGGTCTTCAACATTCCACTTCAAAGGGACTCTTTTCGTGCATTATCTAAGCCTTTTTCTTTTAGGTCTCCCGTAAGTGGGCTCTTCACACACATTAAAAACGTGAACAAACCACCGCCTGGAAGATGCCAGCCGCATTTTGAAGAGTGGAACAATCTGGCAGCCTCAAACGTGCTACTGTAATACCCTGGCCAGTCGAGTGGCTTATTCTAGAACATAGAACACACTCATCGTGTGTTCGCAACCGAAGAGTGAGCCAGGAGAGTGAGGGCTGCGGTCAAAACACGGTACGCAGTAGGGACACGTGTGCCACTTCTCTTGTTCTAAGGTACGTAGGGCCACGACGTCAGGGATTGCAGTGTTTTCGTGCTGAATCTGAAATAAATATGTCATCTGACCGGTAGTTTTTGGTTCACAATAACAGGTGCTCTCAGATAGTTGACATCTGTGCTGATTAATGCACCTGCCTCTTCTATCAGGCGATCTGGCACCCAGGTGCTCACCAGTTCTCTGTATAAAGGCCACGGTCCGTCCTTAGCAGTAAGGAACCTTATTCGTAAATATCCATTTCAGCCATTGCCATGGCCATGGAAGACATATGTCGGATTGGAATTTACTGGAGCCGGGAACACTCCTTATACACGACTCCAGGCCTTCGCCAGCGCTCCTCGATAACCTGAAAAACTGCTCAAACTGGTGTGAAAAACCCGTAAAACCACGAACGCTATAAAGCAGCCGACATTCCGAGGTAAATTATTCTTTATCGTTACTTGACAGCCACAGCGGACCACACGTTGTCGGTGCTCGAGCATAATGGTCGCAAACCAGATGCTGGTCGTAGCACGATCAAGCTTATTTTGAGGGCCTTGTGACCTGTCGACTTGTTCTGCTGGCTGCTGGTGTTCAAGGGATTCCATATCCTGTCGACCATTGTGCCAATGAACCTTAACCGCTGTACGGCGAAAACCTGTAAGCTTGCCCCATGTGGAGTACGCATTTATTAATAATTCGTACTCCAGAAGGGTTGGCGGATGCCGCTGCAGACCCTTATCGGGCATGTGCAATTTTTTCAAAACCGTTGTGTCTAAGGCAAATATCCGCGTTAAAATATTGCACTTCTCTGTATATATGATTAAAACAAAAAGTACAATATTCTGCTTTACTGTTCTCATAGAACCGTGACAAATTAGGACCGGCGTGGATCAAGGATATTCCTGGGTCCATCAAGGGCACAGCGCGGTTCATTGCTGTCATTCAAACGAGGCGCTAAGACAACCGCGTTTACACTGGTAACCAGAATAGGAAAGTGTCAAAAAGACCTGCTGGAGGGCACTATATTATGAGTTAGCCTGCGGGCCGGAAAGCAGGCGGCTAAGAGTATTCACAATTTCTAACTGCTTCAGTTTGGCTACGATGCCCGACTTAAAAGACGGTAATCGATATTCAGGTGGAGATAGTAGGTATGTGGTCGGTGCGAACGGGTGTGGGCATATGTGAATATGAGGGACGTGCACTAGCTAAACTGTGCGCAACTTGCGTAGCTCGGAGAGTGCGAAGACAGGATATCGCAGGAAAACGTGAGATATTTGGTAGCGTTGCGTGTTTGGACGATGATGTGCGGAAGGTGTGGGCATGATACGGTAAGAGTTCGTGGGTGTTTAGAGCTGTGTAGTGGCCGAAAAGGCCGACCAGGTAGGACAAATGTGATGGGCAGGCAAGATGCATTGAGAGCATGGATTATGGGAAGTCAGGGCCCATCAACCACTTAGAGAACAAAAGCGGGAACGGTAGCATTGTGGCGAGGTTACTTGGATGCTGGCTGAAGGAAATTTGATCCTGGGCAATGAGATATGATGAACCTTGCAGTCGTCAGCTGGATCATCATCACTGTCAGAGACAGTTAGATCGTATAAGGAGTGGCTGTCTTAATAGCTCATCTATTCAAATATTATAAACGTGAATGTGCAACAGAAGCTGAGTTGCAATACATCGACATGAACGATGGGTTGGATGAGGCCTAATGGCATATGACTGGCATGGAAAAGAGCCCCAGATTAGTCTGAAAGAGCGAGCGACTTCCAAAAATTTATGTATGTCCGAGATGTACGTCCGGATACTGAAGGTCACAACTTGTTGGTTTGCAAACGCAAGCACGGCAGCTGATTGATTTCCGAAAAGAAGCCCTCAGTTGGCGAGACTGCTACTGCGGTTGAGTAAGGGGATGGTTCCAAGTAATAATTAGGACGATAGAGTCGGCCTGACTTGTATACATCCCACTTCAGCCTTAAATTTGCTGCTTCCAATTGTGCACATGATCAGTGAATTTCGCTATCTAATCATCGGTGTGAATAAAGGTCCCTCATTATCGCCAACGGGACTAGCTGAGCAAGGTATAAGTTTGTCTTTATAGCAGTAAGACTCCAGCCTGAGCGTTGACACCCATCAGACATTGTGGAAAATAGGATTTATTAGGCACTTGGTGAGTTAGCCTATACAATTTTGTTTAATTATGTGTTTTTAAAGATATTGCCGAAGGTATGCACGATTTGTAATCGATTATACATTCTTCCCTCCAGAAACCCTGTTGAGTGAAAGCGGCTTCCTGAAGACGAGAACTGGATTGACTATACTTTAAGTTTGTACTGATGTGACCAATGAACTCAAAAAAAGAACTTGCCAAGGGTGGTTGTATATTTTTCAGGCGTGGGCTTGGCAGACACTTATGAGAATGAGGCACCGACGTTAGGCGTTGGATTAGGATATTATGTACAGCTGAGGCCTCATAATCAGCTGCGTGCAATACTACGGGCCCGGCGGTTACTGCCAGTAGCCAAGGTAGGCAAAAAACACGTACCAGTATGAGCATGAAGGACCGTTATTGTCAGTGGGACTAGGCTATCATACACAGTTAAGGCCTCATTCAGCGCCGCACAGACACGGGCCTAGCACTCGCGATAAGTAGCCGAGGTAAGTGGAAACGTGTACGGTTATCATGATGGAAGGCAATGTTTGGTCCTGTTGTCCGGCATTATATTCTGACTACTTGCGCATATCAGAAAATGGGGATCATTCACAGAGGTGCGCGCTCTTATCGGCACTGCACGTTGCGTCAAGTCAACTTCTCTTATTAAACTGGACGCAAGACAGGTTTCACAAAATCTTTTGTGCCGAAGCTCGGTGAACAAACTTGTTACGCCGAGCATAACGATAATATAGCGCACAAACGTTATTCAGCCATCCATCTTGGAGGAGCTTACCCGTATATTCTGTAGGTGTTATCTCACCTTTGAAGAACATCGCGGAACGGTAAAATAGGCTAAGATTTGATTTCGTGTTTCGTCTCGTGAAATAATAATCAAATGCAAATCACTGGTGGTCGATGGCCTTGAAAGCTCGCTTAGCTAAACAAAAGTCTATGAGCAACATATCACCGAAACGTGCAACTGGAATAGACTAACTCCCCGTGCAATTTGCAGCTTCGAAAACTCCATAGTTTTGGCGAAACTGACTTCGGTTTGCTTCTGGTGAGTGGCATCAATGTACAGATCTGGTCTCAATAATTTGCGCACGGTGGGCAAAAAAGCACCAATACTGTTTCGCTTTGCGTGTGAGTGTGCCACAAATGCAACAAGAGATCCCCAAAAATCAAGCAAAAGTAGAGGAATCAGAGTGGGCTGGTCGGTTGAGCGCATATGCTAGTGGGAAACAGTAGGCGAAGCACCGATCGTCCGGTCCGGCTTTGTCTAAGAAGGCATAGAAATCATCTATCAGTCACCTCCTAATACCAATGCTCATAAGCATAATGCGACTAAGTATTTGTGCGACCAACAGTTTGTAAATCAACGGCTAACCAAAGCGTAGTAGAACATCAGCAGGGCAATGGTGAATTGTTGAATGCCGTCGTGTGAAGTGCGGCAGTTTGATGTCGATGAATTCGGCAAGGTTCGTATTGTTCAGGACATCTACATCTACCACCGGAAGTGTCTACCGGCTCTGTTAAGTGAGTGGCGTATAGTTTTGTTTTTATTGGGGCAGATGATATGTTTTCTGCCCTGTCGAAGCTCCGCGAGTCCGGGCGGGTGCTTTGATGCATCCGAGGGAAGGGCATCACGGCCACATGTGCCCCTCTAGATTGCAGCAGATAGTGTTGTTCGGACGTCTACTGAATGTCCTAAGCGTTCGTGAAACGCCACTGCAAACCAATTTGGGTGAGTAAGTTGAAGCAACTCATGTATGGGCACGTAGACAAAAGCTCCACACTTGATCCCAATTGGAATGTGTACGGGACCTTCGGCAATGTATGACCTTGTGGAAAGCGAGTAGATTGCTCTAATGCGCATGCCGTTTAGCTTGTTCGGGGAGATGATGGGAGACAGTAGCAAGTAAAGACGTTTGCCATGAACAAATTAGCGTCACGAATTCTGGTTGCAGTGTTTGCAGTAGGCTGCACCTTCATGCTGTGCTATTTCAATATTTGCGAAACTATTGGGAAGCACGTACGTATCATAAAACATCCGTGTATCTTGCTCATAGACACTGTCAGCGGCCGACAGATATTCCACCGTATGGCTCCTCTGCACTGTATATTTTTTGTTTACCACATTACTAGAGCACAGACGCCGCCACGACCCTCAGCTACTTCGTGATACTAGTTCCTACTCTTTGTCTCTTACTCCAAGGCCCAGTGTCCGTATATCACCAGCAGTTGAGCTCTGCATGCACAACCCGGAATGGTCCATTTTGACGGTGTGACCAACAGCCGTGTGGAGAACGACTGCGGTTTCTTAAAAAAGTGGGTGCAACGTTTTTAATAATGAGTTTATTTCCCAAACCGTAGGGAGCGTTCCAATTGCTGCATGAGCGGGAGGTCACAACTTGAACTTGGCGGGGAACAGCACAGCACAGAGGAAGGCAAGACCAAGGGGACATGCTTATCACGTGAGAGTGATGCCAACAGTCTCGTTACAACAGGGGTCAGGCTGGTCCCTCTGTGGTTATCACATTCAGTACGAGCCCTTTTTAAAACTGGACGCTATCAGCGACACTTCCTGGTTGTCTGGGGCTGCTTCTACTTACCAAGTGCAAGCATATATATCAGACAAGCGTTGACAGGTGACTTCACTCCCCATCTTTCAACATTGTGAGTGGGGGGTCATCCGGACCAGAAGCTCAGGATTCTGCGCCAACTGTGGGCTCCAGATGAGTGGCATCTGGTGGCCACGATGGCTTTTGTTCGAAGTATTCGGCCCACACATTGAAGCGTTCTTCCTTATTCAAGATGGTCACTCCACCCTGAGTCTTGGTGGTTTTGATCACAGGTGGCTTCCAGGGCCTGGTTACTCTGATCAAATGAAATAATCTTCAGTCATTCCTGGTGTAACGGTGGGTACTACTGATGACGCATGCGAGTAGTATGTGTGTTCTCATAACTTNTATGTCTGAACACGGTGCGACGCCGACAAGACGATGAAAACGAAAAGAGTACATCTCAACCGATCTCTCTTCTACACCATTTGTATTTGTCCGACATGACGCAACAAGCAAACCATTTCAACCTTGTTATGATGCTTCCTTCAAGGTCATCGAACGTCACTCGAAATACTTTGTTTTAGAGAGAACCGGTGTAACGAGCAAACGGTATCTTCGATTGACGCGTAGTACCAGAACCTCCGGGAAGGCAAAACAAAGTCCAAGCTGGGTTTCTATACGGTACTATTAACATAAGACATCAGTTCACAAAATGTACAAACCTCGACAGTAGATACTCGTCAGCAACAAATGGTCCACTTGGACTACAAAAGTACAAACCAAATGAGCAAACAGACCCCCACGTGGGACAGTCACACGTGCGTGAGGTCGGCCACAACTGGCTGGATGACCTCAAGCCCAAATGGGTGAAGTGGTAAGGACAAACAAACGTCAGTTCATATGGACGCACTAAACACAGAAGTGGAGCGGGGGTTACAAATAGGGACAAGAAACGTGGGGAATTTCAAATGTCAAAGTAATGGACGATACAACCGGAAAGCATGATTCAGTCTCCGTTGATCGACCAGAGCCTGCCTTCATCGAGGCACACACGACCACATCCAGCAATCCTGCCAGCCCACCAGCACCCACACCTACTCAGGACACCCCTGCTGTCAAGTTAACTCCTTCCTCTAGTCGTTCCGACGACGCATCAGTTTCCCTCAACACCTGACTGATAACGAAACTTGAAGTGAGCACATTTTGATTCATTATTTTCATTATTCGAGCGTTTTCCTCCCTTCACAGTCAACGCTCTAGTGGGGGAGTAGTGTGGTGGTTTGCACCTTACTTTTGCTTCCATTATGACATCACGTATTTCGTCAACTACGTAAAGGTTTTTGGTTGAATACAAAAAATTACAAAAACGCGCTTTTGTACAAGTTACACGCAATACAATCGTGGTCACGTGCTTCGGCTTTCTCTTCTGGTTTTGCTGGCGCT
>SJOL01012104.1:1144140-1176162 GCA_004794785.1 Opisthorchis felineus | reverse complement strand
AACAACTCCACAGCGAAGGGCTTCCCTCCTTACACTGGTATTTGTGGCTTCGTCCATTTCTGTGGACTTCCGAGTCCATCAGACTAAACTTTCAAGTTCACGTGCTGTAGAAACTTTCTGTCGGATTCTGGCCCATCCATATGTCTTTACTCATTCTTAATACCTGGTAACTATTTATTTACGGTGGTCCCCCAATTAGTTGCGATCACAAAGGCCAACGGCTTTCCCTTCTTCATCAGGTCTACTCTTGTCAGTGTCAGTCCCCAGTTCGTCGCGCACGTCTAGTCCTCATTTACATAATCGCCCCTGTCGAAGTGCTGCCACTGTCCCAGGCTTCCACAGCCCTATCTAAACTACTTGCTCGTATAGGTGGCTAAGATTGACTGAGACCCTAGCAATACGGACTAAAGTTTTCCTACCACTCTAGAGTTCTCTCATCCTTATTCCCCCCGTCAAATCTTCCTCAACCTACACCGAAGCATCAAACTATGACACCACTCCCGTCTTCCTCCCCAAAGCAGTTGCTAGACCCCCAATCCCCATCACCTGTCTCCCTAGTATGTTCAAAGAAGCTCCTCACAGCCAGAAGACGCAGCTCCCAGCCCCCTCATCTTTCGAGGCCGGTAAACATGGCGCTCCAAGTAACTTCAGATTGTTTAGTAGTACTAACTGACATCTCTTTGCCTCCTCAACCCAGCAACCCTCTTCTCTCACCGCTACCAGTAGGATCTCAGGTCCTGAAAGACCTGAAAAATATCATAGCCCGTCTGCACAAGATAGGAAATGAAATGTCCTCCTTCCGAGCCATACAGCCTATTGCATCTATCCAAAACCCTGACGCAACATGCGATCCAGCCAATTTAAAAAAACGTCAGTTCTTATTGACACGATCGCCGCTGAGATTTGCCAACGCGTTGAATGCCATTATCAGGTCCTAATATTCAACGCGCCTGATCCAATTCCGCTTGAACACACTGCCATCTTAACTGCATGTGTCATGCTTAACACAACATGACAGTGTTTATTCCCCACTTGTGCTTGGCATGCCGTCAGGAATAATCATAAGGTTACAGTCAGAAAAAAAGCATGACTGGCAGGAATTGTGGGTACAAGGAGGTTTTGGGAAGGGACAGCGTCATAGGCGGTGGGCATTATCCGATGTAGGTGTGGTCACCACTAAACCGACACGGGCAGAAAAGCACAGTTACTATGCGTTTTTTGGAGAGAATATCGAGCAAGACCGGATCGTTAGGATTTGAAGGTGGCAGGCAAAAAACAAAACGAGAGGCTTCCTTCCTGACAAATGACAAGAAAAGTATAAACGGTGGGAAATGAGGAACCGGAACATGAGATCTGTGAAGCAGCAGAGTTGGCACCACCCAGCCGGTTAAATTGAACTAAAACCTAAAACTACCGCTGAGGCCTCGTGGCCTTGGGCTGTTGGGCCCATGACCAGGGTCACAAAAAGCGTGAGTGGGGATGAAGAAGTGGAGGGATTAGCAAAGCGGATAAGTGTCAACAGGAGCATCAGAATCATGGGGTACAGTGAAACTGCAGAGACTCACTGGTGTCGCTGTTGTGGAGTTGGGTGTAATAGTTCCTTGGAAGAGTGAGATGGTGACAACACACAAGCCGAAACGTGAACTGTATAGAAAGTTATTGAATTTTGCTGGAAGCATAGACACACAGAAATGGTTAAGTGCAAACGAAAGGTTCCGCAGATTGGAATGAACATGTCATGTAGGCAGCTGGGGCCTGGTGGGGAGCTTGCTCGTATTTTCAGTTAGTGGAACGAGTGGGCGAGGTGGTACGGTCGAGAGTAGGAAGGGCGTAGTTGCGGGTGTGCTATCAAACTGCGAATGGCAGTGCCGTGCCATCATTGGCCTGACATACTTCGGTTTTTGGACAGCCCCGTAATGGACGTCACATTTAAGGTTATTGGGTTGGGATGTGTGATTCTTTGAGTGGCGGGATTCTCTTCAGGCTGGCCAACAAAGGTAGAACGAAGCCGATATAAGATCGCAGGTTTTTTGGTCCGTTTTGGAATCCTAAGGATGTAGACCATAGGCCAGGTGAAGTATATAACAGCCAACCAGGTCGTCCATACCTGATATTGCCGAGGTTCAAAGCATGCACTCATATACACGGTACAGCTTGACGGCTCCGAAGGTTGAAACCATCCACGTGCTGCCCAATAATAATAATGCAACTCCGGGATGAAAACGATGCCGTGCATCTGATAAAATCCCAGGATCTTCTCTCCTGTACCGAATAATTCCGAGCCATAAAAATTAGAGCTGCTCGTACTCGAATACAAAGACCGCTTACCAAGAAGCTACTATATAAATCCCATAATTCGGTTACTGGAAGCTGCCAGGTTGAACCCTCCTCCACTTACCAATCTGCGCAAATTAGGACATTTGGCGTTACTCAATCGCAGATGCCCCATGCGCCTACCTCCCCGAGCAACCCCGCAAGTCCGCCCACCATCGATACATGTGAGCATAACAGCCGAATAACCCCCCAAATCAAACTATAACTTACGAATTACCTGGCCTCCAGTGCAGTGGCATTGAACTCTGCTGAGCCCCCAACCGTCCCTGATAACGCTGAGGCGGTTGTGGTATCGACGCCCGCTCTATACTCTGACTCTACATTTCGTTCTGATGCAACACATAAGAATCTGTTGACTCCGGTTCTCACGAATTTTCAGACCAACTATCATATCCCCCATCCAGGATGCCAAATAGACTCCGCCGGCCCTCTAAGTACGCGCGAAACTAAAATTTCAAGGTCAGGTGTTGTAGAAACTTTTTATGGATTCTAGCCCATCCATAGGTATTTAACCATTTTTTTTATACCAGATAACTATTTTTAACGGTAGCCAACAGGTCTCCCTGCTGCTTGTATCTCAAGGTCAGGTGTTGTAAAAATATTTTTTGGACCACAGCCCCACCTTTTCGTTTAACTTACTTCTAGTGTAGCACTTAGCTACCTATTTACGACACCTAATCTTTAATCACACTCAACCATCCCTCCAACCCTTTTCCGCTTGATTAGGCTTCCCTGAGTTATAAGCTTGCCAGCACCATTTCAGCGAGGCTTACTACTACCTAAATCGAACTGGGAAATGTCACCACTCCCATCTTCCTCTAAGCGGTTGATAGACCCTGATTTCCCATCATCCTTCCCCTCATTGCGTCCAAAGAAGCGCCTTGCAGGCAAAAGGTCCAGCACTCAACCCCATCACTCCTCAAGGCCGGTCGGTTGAGTGCCCCAATTAAATTCAGACTGCTCAGTTTCACTAACTGACATTGCCCTTCCTGCCTCACTCAGTAGCTGTCTTCCCTCCTCTTTACCAAATGAATTTCAGCTCCACACTGACCCGACAAATCTCAGTGCTCGTGCGCATAGGATGGAGAGCGAACTAATACCCTACCGCAGCATGCAAACACTTGTCTGCCTGCTAACCACCGATGCAACGTGTGAACCATCAGATCTTGCAAAGCTTCAGCCCTTGTTGACACACTCGCCTCCGAGATTAGTGGGCGTATAGAATGCCGTAAACAGGTCTTAATATACGATGCTTCCGATCGCATTCCGGTGGAACGCACAAAAGCCGCCATCCTGACAGCATGTTACATGCATAAGACAGTGTGTACAGCTCGACGGCTGCGGAAGTCGAAGCCATCCTAGCGTTGCCCAATGCTAATGCAATTCAGGAACGAAAACGATGCAACGCGTCTGGTAACATCCCAGGCCCCTCTGTCCACTATCCAAACACTCCAGACCGTAAAGGTCAAAGCTGCCCGCACTCGACTACAAAGACAGCTCACAAGGAATTCACTCCCCAAACCTCTAGAGGCGACTACTGGTAACAATCAAACGGATCCAGCATTCCAAACCGCCAAAGTCAAAGCTGCTCGTACCCGTCTGCAAAGGCAGCTCCCGGAAACTCTACTCTCCAAACCTCTAGAGTCCGCCACTGATAACTACCAAACGGACCACTCTTCCCTTCACCAGTGTTCACCAGTCAATAGTCCCGGTGTGACTCAATTGCAGACTTCCCATGAAACCAACCCCTTTGAAAACTACGCAAGCCATATCGCCGCTGACACATGTGCGTACAGCAGCCATGGAACCCCACTTTCAAACACCAGCTTACTAAGTATACCAACTGTTCCGGTCTCCTCTACCGTCACCTCAAGTTCGGTGGGGCTCGAAGCCGTCCCCCACAATAATGTAGCCAGTTCTAAACTGATCGAACTTCCAGCTCCCCTTCCAATCACCGGAAGTAACGTGCTATCCAAAAAATCTCCATGCTCCAGCACTAATCCCCTCCCTGACCTTCATTATCCTGGAATCGCTTCTCGCCTAAGCTCCTTAGACTGTGATGCTGACTTGTGTCCAGGTGACCTGCGTCCCTCCACATCTACTATTGGGCAACTACCTATGCAGCCCCTGACCTCAACCGCGCCAACAAAATTCACCGCTGATATGACAGTTGCGGTACCTCACCAGCCGTTAACTGGCGCTGCAATCGTAGGTGAAAGCGCAGTCTCTTGCCCCAGACCCCCTGACCTAATGACACTCCGCTTCTCTCCACAAAAGCGCTTCCTCGGGCTCAAACACCTGCTGCTGAAGCCTCGTAACATAACGCTTTCTCCCATACTAGCTACCCGAGTTCCTGCTCTTCGCCCGTCGTCTACAAACCTGACCATACCGCGCATGGTATATAAATACACCTGTGGTCCCCCAAACCATGCGAACCTGGTCCCTGGCAGTGTCCCTAACCCACAAACGCTTTTACTTAATCGTAGCCCCTATCAAGCTCCGCCCCCTGGCAACCCGCATATTATTTGCCTGGGATCCCTTTTCGGCAACTACCTACTCAACCACGACCCCCGCCTCTTCCGAAGCCACGTACAGCTCCGCCTCTACGACCTTTAACTGTATCTCGTCCTCTCATTCCAAAGCCTCTCCCACTACAACCAACGCAGAGGATTCCTGTTCACCCCAACGCAGCCCACTTCTCTCAGAGAGCTTGCTTATACCACCAGCTTCCTCGGTGCACCATGTCCCCTCCCCTTATCTTGCATCTCTTACTATAAGCCTCTTATATCATCTCCTCCAATCAGCCCAGTTTGGCCACACGTACCCTCAGCCCCCTTCCACGATTCGGTGCTGAAGGCACTACAAGACAGATCCTCCTGCCCTTTTAGTGCCCCTGTCGCACCCTCTCATTTCCTCTTTCTTGAACACTGCACCCACCCATCCACCTTGCTTGACCTAAATCCCGCTATTACTGTTCAACTGCCACCATCCTCTGGTGCTGTTGATGGCACTGTTACAAGAGATTTCTCGACCTGGCCTGTAACTCTTTGTCCACGGGGCCCCGCGGCCTGCACCGCCACCCAATCGCTGTCTCCGTACCAATCACGGTACGTCTTAGCATACTATTCTCACACAACTGTAACTGCTCCTACCTCACCCACCAATTCGAGAACTCCCGATTTCCCTTTCCCTATTCCATTCCATATTGGCCTCCCTGGGCTTGCCAACTTTTTACTAGCCACCCTACCCACCACCTCTGATTCCGCTAGTAATATTTCTGTCCTTTTAATCAACACCCGCTCCCTCTTACCTAAGTTGCACTACATCCAAGCTATCTCCACTATAGCTTGTCCAACTTTCATATGCATCACTGAGACGTGGCTCTCTCCTAGCACGCCTGATGCCTTTCCGTTCCGATCGTTCCCACCGCCGTGGTGGTGGTTTCCTCATTTACTCCAGAACTGAAATGGAAGTCTCCCTCATTGACGATCCACTGCTGGCGGACACTCCAGACTCTGTTTGGCTTTCTGTCTGTCGGGCTAACCCACCGTAAATCCCCGAGTGTTTATACATGCCCCCTCCACACTCAGCTAGCTCCATTAACCAAATATCCACGCTGCTTCGCCATACCCAAGCTCTACCTCACCCAAACAAATTAATCGTTGGTGATCTCAACCTTCCTGCAATCTCCTGGTCTCAACAAATTCATCTTTGCGCCTTTCGCCTCTGCTTGCCCAATTTGATGTCGAAGGCTGGTCCCAGCTCGTAAGGCAACCAACAAGCGGTCCCCACACCCTGGACATTGCCCTCGTCAATGGTTATCTGTGTCCCACCGCTGCAGTTGGCCCGAAGTTCCCTGACAGCGGCCATCGTATTGTCACTTGCAGCTGGAAAAGTACTCAGCCTTCTCCTCCTCCTTCCCACTTGAGCTCCTCCTCCTTTTGTACTAGCATCCTTGAAGCCTATGCAGTCTCGTTGCGCCACAAAACCTGGGACGAGTACTTTCTCTCTCTTGACACGCAAAGCGTGGCCAACATTTTTTATGGCAATGTACTCTCATCACTATGTCTAGTTGTCCCCACAAGAGCTTGGTATGTCTCTGGTTGTCGTTCAGCCAGACGATTATCCGCTCTAGGCCATTAACTTAAGAAGTATCATAGGCTATTCCGCGAATCCCATGATCTCTCACTCCTTATTCTAATCAACAAACTCATGTCTGAGATTACCACGGCCAAAATAGCTCTTGAAAAGCACGAGGAATCTATCGCCGTAGCCAATTCTCTTCAATCTAAGATACTGGGGCGCTTCTTTCACAGGCGCTGCTTCCCTAATTCATCTGCAATTCCAAATATTGTGGCAGCTGACGGGGAGCCTCTTTCCGACCCTACCGATATTGTAGAATCCCTAAACTCTTATTTCTTCAGCCGCTGTGTTCCCTCCGCATCGACCCTATCTACTCATTGCTCCACTCCTGGTTCCAAAGCGACCACATCTGTTGACGAGACAAACCTTACCTTCTGCACCTTCTCGGTTACTTTGTCTGACTTAACATCCTCACTCGTCCGCCTTAGAAACTCCAATTTCCCAGGCACTGACGGTATCCCTTCACTCATCCTAAAAGCTGGTGGCCTGGACATTCCCAACCTCATCCTTAATCTCTACAATATTTCCCTCATCACTGGCACGGTTCCAAGTCAGTGGAAGCACTCCACCATTGTACCACACTATAAGCCAGGCCCACGAACTTCTCCAGCTAGCTATCGTGGCATCCACCATACCTGCTTGCTCTCCCGTACCCTTGAGCGCCTAATCAAAGTCCCCATCATGGATTACCTGCTCACCACCATCACCCTTAACAATCGGTAGTATGGGTCTATAACACGGCGGTCAGCTAACACATGTCAGGTTGATTTCTTTAATCATATTTCGTCCGCCTACGATGCCGGGCTGAGTATTATTCTTATCTATCTTGATATTCGCAAGGCGTTTGTCCAAGTCCCCCACGATGCAGTCCTTAACAAATTACGATCGACGGGGATTGGAGGGCCCGCTACTAGGATTGTTAAGTTTTTGCCTCACTGGGAGAGCCCAGGTCATCAAGATCGGGGATCTCTCCTCATCACCTCTTCCCATCACCAGTGGAGTTATTCAGGGTAGCTTGCTTGGCCCACTACTTTCCCTACTATAAATTAATAATGTCACTGATTAGATCACTCATGGTTCCCCTTTTCTGTTCGCCGATGATATTAGGATAACCTACAGGTTTAAGGCCAGTGATTCTGCTTCCACTCTTGCTAACATTCAGTCTGATCTGAATTCCTTATCCCTCTGGTCCTCTAACCCCTGTCTTTCTTTCGCCATTTCAAAATGCCAAGCCCTCACACATCGATTCCAGATTCCTCCTGCGATGCTTATTCTTAATGGACTCCCGATTCCTACTCTTCCCGAATTGAGAGACTAGGTCTTAGGTATTCCTGTGCATTTAATTTTTCCCAACATGCTTGGTACAGAGTGGCCAAAGCCCGCAAGCTGTGCGCCTTCATTCGCCGATCCTTCCACAGTAAACCGTGTTTCATTGCAAACTTTAGGAAATTTGTGAGACCCATTCTTGAATCCAGCCCTGAATTCGCCTAATAGTATTCGCAGGCATGCCGGACTGCTGTGGAAAATGTGCAGCGCTCGTTCATTAAGTCCTTGTTTCCGGCGTCATCCACACTGCCGTATCGTCTTCGCTGTTCGTCACTTGGGTTGGATCCTTTATGGCCGAGGCGCATTAGGTTGAATCTAGGCCTCCTGCATCGCCTAATCTACCGACAGACTTACATAGATGACTGCCGTCCTGAATTTTCTTCCTGTCCTCCCTACAATATCCGCAACTCTGGATTTTTGCTCCCATTGTCGACCTGTCGAACTGTCTTTAGACAAAACTTTTTTCTTTGCCTGTATTCCAAACTATGGAACAAGCTCCCCTCCCATATCCACACTATGTCATCTCATGTAGGCTTTCAAATGACTCTCGATTCTTACCTCTCCATTGAGAGAGCCGAGCATCTTTTCGCGCCACAGCTTACGCTAGGCTCTTTCTTTGAAACAGTCCCTAAGCCCTTTCAATTTGTGCTCTCACCCCAGCTGTCCTATTACTTGGTCCTAGCATGTACATCCGCCAGACTGAACCACTTAATGTTAACCCACAAGTAAGACAACTACCCTCCCAGGTGTCCTTGTCCATAAATCACCACATTATCTATCTCTCATGGAGACGTTCACCTCCTGGGGCTACATATGCACCTGCTCTCTGAAGCGTAGTTGTGTTGCAGGGTGTCTTGCGCCTGCCATCGTAATTGTTTTTATGCCCGCCTTCACTGACCTCTTATTTTCTTACCTCCGGCCTTAAGCTTCTATGTCCAGCCAACTTATTCCTAGTTCTTTCAAGCCTGGTCCCATCCTCGAATAACTCTGTCAGCTCTGTTTAATGTCTGGTGCTTTGCTTTGACTAGATTTAACTAGCCTTAGCCAAACCGAAGCCTTATTTCCTCACTGTTCAGAACCATCCCGCACCTTTCGATCGCATGCAGTGCACACACATCAAATAGCGGGTCTGAATGAAATACTTGTTTGGTTCGACGCCCCACTCATTCACTCATACGCATAACACTGTTTTGCGTCTCTACTTGGCATGACGGTTCACACCAATGCTTCGTCGTCGTTTAGCCGTAGTACACAGGCTCTGAGCATCTCCATTCAACTCCCATGGCCCAAAAGGTAGCTGCCATTTCGTTTGCCTCCGCGACTTGCCTCTTCCAGTGGCTGTTTGCTTGTTCGAAATGACTGAGCTGTTTTATTGGCCTGGCTTTCTCCCCGATCGGATAAAATATATGGAAGCTGGAGTTATTTATTAACGCACAAACCGCAACTGACTGGTTGGTGGCTTTTCACCCTGCAGGTCTGGTAGCATGCACGAGGGATGAAAACCTCGTGTGGTGGGCGGGTACGCCCTGAAGGGAGGGTCGCCCTGTTACGTTACACCATGGTGCGTTCGTATACTCGCCACCCCTCCAGTAGCGCGGGTGCATCGTCCATCGCCGGTGGTTCTCAGCCTGGCCTTTAACTCGGGAAGATCATAAAAGAGCGCCGTTGTTGTTTGTCTGCAGCTGGATTGGACTTGTCCCTGTTGTCACTGATCTGGCAACACCAAGAAATACAAGCGAATGACAGCAGTCCTTTCGTTTTGTTTAAAAAAATACATGCATGGGGTAGACTGAAGGCACTGTGCGAGGCTCATGGCTGACACTGACATGCAAGGAGTCTCCACCATCGTCTTAGTTGGGCTGTACCACCCGGAGTCCACTTCATCATCCAGACATAACACACACGTTCTTCCCTTTTGTTCTCTGGAGCAACCATATTCACAAAAAACGTAAATCCTTTATTATTTCCTGATTACCAGCAGTCACAACTAGCGCCTAATGGCTGTTTTTTGCCATGCATAATTCTTTTCTTGGAGCTGACAGCAGCGAATCGGTGACAGGCGACCCATACTCTTACCTTCCTGTTGAGTTGACGTAGTAGAATCCAGTTAGATTACGGTTCTTATCCATTATCCCGGAAGCTGTTGCCCAACCGCTTATTATTTGTCTGCTGTCCCTGTTTACATTAACGCCCCCCTTGCACAACGGAGACGCTGTGATTGGATTTTTTTGTTTTTGCTGAGCTAAAAACTACTGCCATGTAATCGCCTGTTCCAACCAATCCAACGGCTAGCCTCCCTGCCTCGGCGACTAAGTCCTTACCTACCCTAAGCTAGGCACCTATTCTGGCCCAGCTAGTACTGGGTTTCTAGATCAGCCGACAAAAGCCACCTCGTCCTGGGTTCATTTAGCTTGCTGTCATCCGCTTTTAGATTTTTTCCATTGGACGCATTTTTACCTGATGTCTCCCTGCACTCACCAGACGCTAATGTTCTCGTCCTTTTCCTTCCTCATTCCCCTCTTCCCAAGCTTCAAACTTCGGCCGTAGTTGAGCAAACGCCCCGTGCAACCGGTATTTATTCAATCCGACTCGCCCGCGGTCTACACTGACATTGTCCTCCAACTGAATCGAAATTACCGTTGACTCTACTTTGGCTTGACTGTGTCAGTCTCCTCGTCTAACCAGACACAGCTGCCACAGAAATGCGTGTCCCCTGTCCGATTGCGGCAACCTTGATGACCGTTACGGGGCTGTCCAGAAACCGAAGTATGTCAGTGCGAAGATGGCATGGCACTGCCATACCCAGTCTGATGGCACTCCCGCAATTACTTTCTTCAGAATATCGACCGCAATCTCTCGCCTACTCCAGCCTGTAATCGCAACCACAAACATTTTTTTCACCTGGCCCCAATCGCCTCGTTCTTCACCGCTGAACATATCGTTCGGATTTAACCAACCTAGCTTCCTGCCGCAATTTCGGTTTGCCTCTTCCACAAGTTCAATTTCATTTACGGTGTTCGACTGGCCCTATGCATATGCACTAACTCCCCATCAAAACTATCTTTTACACCTGACCTCCCTACAACGGTGACACCAGTGAGTCTATTCAGTTTCAATTTAAACCATATTTTTGAGACAAAACTTGACATTTGTCTCCAGATCGAATTCTTCACTCTCCATCTCCATTTTGCATTTTGTGACCCTAGCCATTTACTCGACCGCCTAAGGTCACTCATGGCCGGTTTTAGTTCTAGTTTTAGTTCAGGTCATCAGGCTTCATCTTTGAACTTGTCGTACCTCATGCCCATTGTCCTCTTTTTTTGGTTCCCACAGTAGTGGTAACTTTTCACGTAATACGCATGCCCGTTTTGTTGTTACCTGCCGCGTTCAGGTTGTAACGACTCGATCACGCCTCAGTCGGCACGTTCCCTACAAGTTGAGAAATAAACCTATTATTATTACCTCGGATAATGCCCACTGTTTGTGACGCTGCCCCTTTTCCACGCAATCCCCTGTACCCACAACCCCCTCAGTCATGCTTTTATTCTGGCTGTAACATCGTGATCATGCCTGACGGTATACCACTCACCAGTTGGGAATAAACATTATTATTATTATTATTATTATTATTATTATTATTATTATACCCCGACATCCCGGCCACCTTGTCTCCCTGTAAACCCGGTCCAATATGCTGTCGTACCTAAACCTGTTGCGCCATCAACCGCCAGTACTTACGTTGACGCCCCCACGATATCCTTAACCTCTCAGTGTTCTGTGATTGCTCATAGCACTGGACCCACACCAAACTATTCTGCAGCTTCTAGCTTCATAGCCCTACAAGACATTTAGCCCTCCATCTTTCCTGCAAACGGACTTTTTGCTTTACCACCCACAAAACTGCAAGTGTCTCCGTCAGCCCGGTAGAACTCTCTCCAGGTCCTCAAGCGACTAATGTGGCACGTCTCCCAGCCAGAGAAACGACTGCACCAGTTGTTGACAGCACTTGTTCTCGTCACAGTCCCCCTGACCTGCTGTCCCCCCGCGTTCCACCTCCACGAAAATACGCCTTCGGACTCAAGCATTTATTGTCAAGGTGGCGATATGTAACGCACCCTCAAATGCACCCCCGATAATCTGTCCTTTGTTCTTCACAAGATGACTCGACTTCGCTCTGGCCTCCCCATAATTACATGACAAGTGCATCAAACCACACGTACCACGTGCTTGGTAAAACCTCGCATCCGCAAATACCGGCGGCCGGCTCAGACCCTTATGTGCTTCCACCGTCCTGCTCACCCACTTCCGTCCCACCTGTAGACCATTTTCGGATACCAGCATCCCCCACATCCACCGCCTCTTTCTGCTCCACACCCCTCTCCACACCCCCTGACGATGTGAATGGCTTCACATCCTAAAACTTTCCACCTGCACATCACCCCCTGGAGACATTCCCTACACCATAATGAACCTCATACTCTACCTTTAGCCGTGAATTCGAACCTAATTCACCCACTATTCACCACCTACCCCCAGTGCTGAATACACTTCGACAGATTCCAAACACATGCCTAGTCAAATCTACTTAATGTACCCCTGCCCCCACCCATTTCCCCCTAGTACAGAACTTCACCGTAAGCGAGGTTAGTAAATTCCTAATTGGCATGGTTTGCTCGTCAACTGACCCATTAATGATGCCGTTTATTGCCAGCTCACTGCTGCCAAAAGTCCATAACCTCCGGGCCATTATCACCATTGCACGACCAAGTCTGATTTGTTTGACTTAAACATGGCTCTCAGTTGGAGCTCCAGACACGGCCGTTTCAACCCCTAGTTATAATATCCACCTGTCTGACGGGAGACTCTCAGGGGGTGGAGGCTGTGCCATTTATTCCAAATTGGAACTTCGTGCAACCCTCCCTGATGATTCCAGCCTAGAAGGAATTCCAGAGGCCATCTGGATCTCCAGAGAACAGCCCAATCGACCTGTACTAGTAGGTTGTATCTATCACCGGCCCTCTCTCCCGCTTCTATTGCTGACTTGTCCCTTTTTATCTCCACTGGACATGGCCTTCCTCATTCGTCTAAATTTGTGGTGGGTGACTTTGACCTACCGGCTATTTCCTGGTCTCCCACTTTGGGCCCCACTCCTTACGCCTAGCTGCCTGCCCAACTCAGTGTAGAGGGTTGGTCCCAGATTGTACGCAGCCACACAAGTGACCTACATAACTTAGACCTAATATTCTCGAATGAGGGTCATCTGGCTAAGGCCGCAGTTGGTCCATGCTTCCCAGGAAGCGATCACTGCGTCGTTTCGTGCAACGCAGTCAGATATGTTGCAACTACTCCTCTGAGTACTTCTCTCCTGTCTACAGGTATTTTACTGGCCTACAGCCACTACGGTGGCATGTAGGACTTCACCATCTGGTCCGTACAATTTGTTCTTTTATTTAATTGAGGGCTTGTAGTTGACCTACGAACTATATTTTCTCCAATGTCTGATGGCAACAACAATGGGTGGTGGAAGGTGCATTTGCTGAAGGGACGCGCGTGGGCTTATACTTTTTTGGGTGCACTTTATTACACTTGAAATCGAATCGGACCCGACCCACTTGCGCAAGAGTTTGACGAAATACCGTAGAAAGGCCACCAAGTGATCTGTGGCCGCTCTTCTGCAGGCTTGACAGCCTCGTGTGCTTGAAACGGTCTTGCTTGCTTTGTTTGTGCTTTTGCAGCTCACTTTAATCACTTGTTTCAAAGATGTGTCTGCCACTTATTTTTGTGTATTTTCCGGTTTTTCGAACCGATGGTGCCGTAGGGAAATCCAGCTTTAAATTATTTGCGTCCGAAACGTAATTGATCTAGCAAATAAACCCTGTGAACAAGCACTTAAACAAAATGACACTCGCAGCCTTGTATGTGGCGGGCCATGTTCACTCCAGCTGCATCTGCGGGGCTGCGATAAGCTCGTTTGAATTCTCTGTCGGAAGCGGCTCAACAATTCAGTCGCATGGATCGCATCTATGCTGTCCATTTGGGCTTTCTGACTACCCGAAGAGTGTTTTCCTGCCTTCAACTCATTCTCCGGTATAATTCCACCCAGCTGCTTCCAAATACCTCAGCGCTGGCAACGTTCCCCTCATAGACCTAGACAGGCGGCTGTATGGAATCACTGCCCGGCGAACTTCCTTCACTGATACCTCAGGCTTTTCAAAGAAACAAATAACCTCTCAGCACTCAACCGAGGATAACCATACGCTCAGCTATTGCTCACAATGCCCAAAATGCATCTGCGGCACTAGCAACCAGATGGTTTGTTCCGCAGAACGGACAAAATACACTGTACTTCCCTGAAAACTTCCGCCCGCCGGGGAATACAAAGTTTCAAAGCCGCATTGCACGAAGCCTTCCGCCTCGTTCAATGATTCAGTGTTCTTCCTGATAGCCCATACCACACACTCGTGACTGGTGGGTAACTAATTCAACCCAACTTTTCAGAAAGGAGCCTAACTTCCCTCCATGCACTGCTCGTCTTCTTCGCCACAACTGCAGGTAGAAATGCCGTCATACAAGCTAACCACGTATCAATGCGACTTGCAGGCTGTCTCTGTTTCTTGAACCTTTTACATTCCAGTGGGATGACATCAAAGACCGCACTTTTCGAGGTCGTCGTAAATCTCAGTGTCTCTTGTCAATGTGCTCTCTCTTTCACCCAGTCTCAGCCCCCAACGTTTGACTCGGCCTCCTCCGCCTTCTACGAACCGCTTGTCCCAACAAAAACAAAGGACGCTGCGCGGAAAACCCAAGCCGTAAATTATGATGGAAACCAGCGCCCACCACAGAGGACTATATCCGCTTACATGTACGAACAAACAGTGAGGCTCGCCAACACTTGCACAACCAATATATTCGGCACTCAAGGCGAAACAAACATATCGCAGTCCGGAAAATGCTCTATGAATACACAATTACCTTCTATCCGGGCAAAAGTTTACTGTCGCCTGTCGAAGACCACGCCTAGGCCTCCGCGAGCTGCCGCGCTTCTCATAACTGACGCTGATTATAGCCCGGTCAGCACATCCAGATCTGCTGCTCACCTATCTCCTCACTCCCCACATACGGCACGCAACATTCACCTCGCCAAGGAATTCCATGTGACCACGCTTTCCCTCCTAACAAAACCCGTCTACTATCCGTAAGACATGAGGACATGTTAGACATGTTAGAATGAGGAACCAGCACAATGGATCTGGTGAAGCAGCAGTGTTGCAGTGATCCGGCTGGTCACTTTGAACTAAAACATAAAACCACTGCTGAGGCTGTGGGGCTTTGACCGCTCAGTTTGTGGCAAGGGTCACGAAAAGTGTGAGTAAAGGTGATGAGTTGGAGCAATTTACAATAGCGATAAATGGTAGCTTGCATCTCAGAATCACGGTGTACAATGAAACTGGATAGTCTCTCTTGTGTCGCTGTTGAAGCGCAGTCAGGTGCAAAATTTCCTTGGGAGGGCAAGGTAGTGCCAACACATAGGACGGGACGTGAATTGCAAAGAAAATCCTTGAAGTTGTGGGAAGGACAAACTAAAGGTGCACCAAGATGGTCAAATCCGAGGGAAGGATCAGGTAGATTTGAACGAAACTGTCCCAGATGCGGCCGGAGCCAGGCAGGCAGCTTGTTCGTATTTGCAGCTAGGGTTCTAAGAAGGCGAGAGGAGACATTACACCGTAGGAGAGAATAGTTGCGGATGTGCCATCACACTGAGTATGGCAGTGCTGTGCTATTAATATACTAACATACTTCGGTTTCTAGGTAGCCCCGCAAAGGAAGGCTTGGTAAGCTGATCAGGCCGAGGATGCGCAATTCTGTGGGCGGAGTTATTTTGGGTTGGCCATGCAAGTTCACATGGGTAGAGCACTGCCGATGTAGGATCACAGGTAATTTCGGTTCTGTTGGAGGCTGATGTGGATTTTAAGCGGGGGCCAGGCGGGGTGGAGAAAGATCACACGGGCGTTCGGATCAAGTAACTTTAAACATTGAGGCTTGGGAATAGGAGGGAGCAGTGGCAGGAAGTAATTTTGACTTCACAAATGAGAAATTCAGGCCAGAGGCATTTGATCAGCGAATCAGAGAGTCATAGTCTCGTTGGATCTGGTGAAACGCAAGAGTGCTAGCAAAGGGATGAAACTTCTGGGCG
Source organism: Opisthorchis felineus (assembly GCA_004794785.1). Taxonomy (NCBI): domain Eukaryota; kingdom Metazoa; phylum Platyhelminthes; class Trematoda; order Opisthorchiida; family Opisthorchiidae; genus Opisthorchis; species Opisthorchis felineus. Next base: position 1,160,165 of record SJOL01012104.1, on the reverse strand, counting down.
ATTTTTATATCGCCTGAAAAGAGGAAGGACAGAAAACGTCATTGATATACACTAGGAGGAGGACGGGGCCCAGCACGCTCCTTTGAATGACTCCATCAGGGCTTGTTGGTGGAGATGGCTATTTGTCCCTAATTTGTGTTATTTGTGTCCTATCAGATAGGTAGGAGGTGAATTACTGAAATAAGGAAACAGTGATGCCAACGGAACTAAGGTTCTGTGACGGGAATGCATGAGGGACCTGCTCAAAAGCTTTTTGATATTCAAATTGACTATTACAGTGGAGTAGCCTGGCATCCTACGCTGCTTTAATTGTCTCAAAGAAGTGAAGATGGCGGCCGCTGACGGAGCTGTGGGACAGGAGTCCGTGCTGCCGGTCATCCGTGGCACTTGTTGTAGGAGGAACCTGATTTACGGACCTTTGATCAGACATCCGAGGGTTCTCAGTAAACAGGGTTATGATGGATCGCCCTGTAGTTAGAAGTAGTCTGGATCCGGATCTGAGATAAGGTTAGACTATAAATTGTTTCCCTTTGGTGAGGACGATTCCAGAGTTGATTGAGGGGGTAAAAAGCTTCAGGATTTCGACATATCGTCCACCATGTCTTAGAACATGGGGTGTAAACTCATCGGCCCCCGGCGTGACGGGAGCCTTGAGGGTCTGAAGAAGGGCAGAAACATCAGCTAGGGGAATGGTTACATTGCTAAGAGACGGTTAATACCCTGACCGTTAAGAGGTATTGCATGTGTGGCAGAGAATGTGGGCTTGAGTTTGCAAGGAAAGAGCAAGTATCAGCTAGCGAATTAAACGTCCCAATGATCGCCTATACTGACAGGATATGTAATAGTACAACCACCGATGGAAGGTGGACAAGTAATTGAGTGACTGTTTGGATTACAACGCTCACGCAATAGGCGGCTGAGTAGTTAAGAGGAAGAAGGAGCTCCAATTTTGGTGCCCTCTGTACGGCATTCGAGAGATACCCGCAAGGACCCTCGAGCAGTTGAGAGCTTACAGCTAGCTCTATCCTCTCCCTCTATTACTGGCTTGTCCCATGTCAACTCTTCCCCAATCTCTTCATTCTTGTAAATTGGTGCTGGGTAGCTTCAACCTGCCAGATATCTCCTGGTCTTCCATTAAGGGCCCTACCCGGTACTCCTCGCTGCTTGCTCAACTTAGTGTTAGGATTTGGCCCCAAATTGCGCGTGACCCTATTCGCTGGCCTAATATTCCCAAACGAGTGTCATCTGGCTACAGCTGCGGTTGGTTTACGCTTCCCAGAAAGTGATCATTGCGTCGCTTCATGCAACGAAGTCAGTTGTGGCCCAACTCCTCCTCCGAGTCCTATCCTGTTTCATCTCCTCTCTCCAAATACCTTACAAGCTCTTTTATCCTTGCTGGCTTCCTGGGACCGGCGAGAATTCTTTCTCTCGACAAACACAGCGCATTTGTAACATCTATCACAGCCTGTTGACGGCACTTTACCTTGTTTCCCCCATAAAGCCCTTTCACCCTAGTATCTCTCACGATGATAAATTACTGAAAGCTTTGAGTGCCAACATACGCCAAACCAGAAGAGAATGTTGAGAATATCATGATGTCCCAGTAAGCTATCAGTAAGCTCTTAACTGCTCGAGGGTCCTTGCGGGTATCTCTCGAATGCCGTACAGAGGGCACCAAAATTGGAGCTCCTTCTTCCTCTTAACTACTCAGCCGCCTATTGCGTGAGCATTGTAATCCAAACAGTCGCTCAATTACTTGTCCACCTTCCATCGGTGGTTGTACTATTACATATCCTGTCAGTATAGGCGATCATTGAGACGTTTACTTCGCTAGCTGATACTTGCTCTTTCCTTGCAAACTCAAGCCCACATTCTCTGCCACACATGCAATACCTCTTAACGGTCAGGGTATTAACCGTCTCTTAGCAATGTAACCATTCCCCTAGCTGATGTTTCTGCCCTTCTTCAGACCCTCAAGGCTCCCGTCACGCCGGGGGCCGATGAGTTTACACCCCATGTTCTAAGACATGGTGGACGATATGTCGAAATCCTGAAGCTTTTTACCCCCTCAATCAACTCTGGAATCGTCCTCACCAAAGGGAAACAATTTATAGTCTAACCTTATCTCAGATCCGGATCCAGACTACTTCTAACTACAGGGCGATCCATCATAACCCTGTTTACTGAGAACCCTCGGATGTCTGATCAAAGGTCCGTAAATCAGGTTCCTCCTACAACAAGTGCCACGGATGACCGGCAGCACGGACTCCTGTCCCACAGCTCCGTCAGCGGCCGCCATCTTCACTTCTTTGAGACAATTAAAGCAGCGTAGGATGCCAGGCTACTCCACTGTAATAGTCAATTTGAATATCAAAAAGCTTTTGAGCAGGTCCCTCATGCATTCCCGTCACAGAACCTTAGTTCCGTTGGCATCACTGTTTCCTTATTTCAGTAATTCACCTCCTACCTATCTGATAGGACACAAATAACACAAATTAGGGACAAATAGCCATCTCCACCAACAAGCCCTGATGGAGTCATTCAAAGGAGCGTGCTGGGCCCCGTCCTCCTCCTAGTGTATATCAATGACGTTTTCTGTCCTTCCTCTTTTCAGGCGATATAAAAATCGCCCAGAAGTTTCATCCCTTTGCTAGCACTCTTGCGTTTCACCAGATCCAACGAGACTATGACTCTCTGATTCGCTGATCAAATGCCTCTGGCCTGAATTTCTCATTTGTGAAGTCAAAATTACTTCCTGCCACTGCTCCCTCCTATTCCCAAGCCTCAATGTTTAAAGTTACTTGATCCGAACGCCCGTGTGATCTTTCTCCACCCCGCCTGGCCCCCGCTTAAAATCCACATCAGCCTCCAACAGAACCGAAATTACCTGTGATCCTACATCGGCAGTGCTCTACCCATGTGAACTTGCATGGCCAACCCAAAATAACTCCGCCCACAGAATTGCGCATCCTCGGCCTGATCAGCTTACCAAGCCTTCCTTTGCGGGGCTACCTAGAAACCGAAGTATGTTAGTATATTAATAGCACAGCACTGCCATACTCAGTGTGATGGCACATCCGCAACTATTCTCTCCTACGGTGTAATGTCTCCTCTCGCCTTCTTAGAACCCTAGCTGCAAATACGAACAAGCTGCCTGCCTGGCTCCGGCCGCATCTGGGACAGTTTCGTTCAAATCTACCTGATCCTTCCCTCGGATTTGACCATCTTGGTGCACCTTTAGTTTGTCCTTCCCACAAATTCAAGGATTTTCTTTGCAATTCACGTCCCGTCCTATGTGTTGGCACTACCTTGCCCTCCCAAGGAAATTTTGCACCTGACTGCGCTTCAACAGCGACACAAGAGAGACTATCCAGTTTCATTGTACACCGTGATTCTGAGATGCAAGCTACCATTTATCGCTATTGTAAATTGCTCCAACTCATCACCTTTACTCACACTTTTCGTGACCCTTGCCACAAACTGAGCGGTCAAAGCCCCACAGCCTCAGCAGTGGTTTTATGTTTTAGTTCAAAGTGACCAGCCGGATCACTGCAACACTGCTGCTTCACCAGATCCATTGTGCTGGTTCCTCATTCTAACATGTCTAACATGTCCTCATGTCTTACGGATAGTAGACGGGTTTTGTTAGGAGGGAAAGCGTGGTCACATGGAATTCCTTGGCGAGGTGAATGTTGCGTGCCGTATGTGGGGAGTGAGGAGATAGGTGAGCAGCAGATCTGGATGTGCTGACCGGGCTATAATCAGCGTCAGTTATGAGAAGCGCGGCAGCTCGCGGAGGCCTAGGCGTGGTCTTCGACAGGCGACAGTAAACTTTTGCCCGGATAGAAGGTAATTGTGTATTCATAGAGCATTTTCCGGACTGCGATATGTTTGTTTCGCCTTGAGTGCCGAATATATTGGTTGTGCAAGTGTTGGCGAGCCTCACTGTTTGTTCGTACATGTAAGCGGATATAGTCCTCTGTGGTGGGCGCTGGTTTCCATCATAATTTACGGCTTGGGTTTTCCGCGCAGCGTCCTTTGTTTTTGTTGGGACAAGCGGTTCGTAGAAGGCGGAGGAGGCCGAGTCAAACGTTGGGGGCTGAGACTGGGTGAAAGAGAGAGCACATTGACAAGAGACACTGAGATTTACGACGACCTCGAAAAGTGCGGTCTTTGATGTCATCCCACTGGAATGTAAAAGGTTCAAGAAACAGAGACAGCCTGCAAGTCGCATTGATACGTGGTTAGCTTGTATGACGGCATTTCTACCTGCAGTTGTGGCGAAGAAGACGAGCAGTGCATGGAGGGAAGTTAGGCTCCTTTCTGAAAAGTTGGGTTGAATTAGTTACCCACCAGTCACAAGTGTGTGGTATGGGCTATCAGGAAGAACACTGAATCATTGAACGAGGCGGAAGGCTTCGTGCAATGCGGCTTTGAAACTTTGTATTCCCCGGCGGGCGGAAGTTTTCAGGGAAGTACAGTGTATTTTGTCCGTTCTGCGGAACAAACCATCTGGTTGCTAGTGCCGCAGATGCATTTTGGGCATTGTGAGCAATAGCTGAGCGTATGGTTATCCTCGGTTGAGTGCTGAGAGGTTATTTGTTTCTTTGAAAAGCCTGAGGTATCAGTGAAGGAAGTTCGCCGGGCAGTGATTCCATACAGCCGCCTGTCTAGGTCTATGAGGGGAACGTTGCCAGCGCTGAGGTATTTGGAAGCAGCTGGGTGGAATTATACCGGAGAATGAGTTGAAGGCAGGAAAACACTCTTCGGGTAGTCAGAAAGCCCAAATGGACAGCATAGATGCGATCCATGCGACTGAATTGTTGAGCCGCTTCCGACAGAGAATTCAAACGAGCTTATCGCAGCCCCGCAGATGCAGCTGGAGTGAACATGGCCCGCCACATACAAGGCTGCGAGTGTCATTTTGTTTAAGTGCTTGTTCACAGGGTTTATTTGCTAGATCAATTACGTTTCGGACGCAAATAATTTAAAGCTGGATTTCCCTACGGCACCATCGGTTCGAAAAACCGGAAAATACACAAAAATAAGTGGCAGACACATCTTTGAAACAAGTGATTAAAGTGAGCTGCAAAAGCACAAACAAAGCAAGCAAGACCGTTTCAAGCACACGAGGCTGTCAAGCCTGCAGAAGAGCGGCCACAGATCACTTGGTGGCCTTTCTACGGTATTTCGTCAAACTCTTGCGCAAGTGGGTCGGGTCCGATTCGATTGCAAGTGTAATAAAGTGCACCCAAAAAAGTATAAGCCCACGCGCGTCCCTTCAGCAAATGCACCTTCCACCACCCATTGTTGTTGCCATCAGACATTGGAGAAAATATAGTTCGTAGGTCAACTACAAGCCCTCAATTAAATAAAAGAACAAATTGTACGGACCAGATGGTGAAGTCCTACATGCCACCGTAGTGGCTGTAGTAAGATAGGGTGCAAGCGTACGCTTAAGGTCAAAATTCGACCAAATGAATTGCCCCAGCACCATGGTTCATATTATCTAGTGATTTCTTATGCACTGAAATAAAATTTATGCTGTTGTCACCGCGTGTACCAGTTGGCTTTCCACTTCTGCTAACTGAGTGCATCAAACACTGCAAGAATGAGCTGGTTGATGGAGTGTGCATCATCACTAGGTTAACCGCTCTTGTTCTCGGAAAGACAAGGATAGAATCATGGCGCCCATATTTGGTCCCAAGGGACCCAATGCTACCCGCTCCCGTGCAATAATTGTATACAAGCGCGCTCCCATTCCGCCCGCGGAAATCAGAGCCTGCTTCTGAGCGTTAGGCCGTAAGAAGTGGCTCTTGAATGGAGGCACGAACCAGTAATGAGGCCAACCCCCTTGATGATCCAAAATCGTTGACTAGTAGAGGCTAAGAATGTCGGTAGCACTCGGCGACTATCCAGTGAGGGGTGATCAAAGCTGTTACGGTGTGCCTACACGGGAGAATCGCCGAGTGTTTTAGCTGTTGACAATAGTTTGAATAACGGGGTCTTATTTGCACGTACAATACGCCGTCCCTCGTAACTAGTGACAATTTGGCATGCCGCTGCTTTAAATCAGCTGGCCGCGAAGGTTTCATCCTCCAAAGATGTCTCGATCCGGTGCAGTTGCTGTGTATTAATAGACTCGCATGAGGTTTACCAAGCTGTTGCATGCTTCACGGAGCCCACGCACTCTGTCAAAATCTAAGCCTAAGATATTTTTATTAACCCTTCCTGTCAGAGTCGCTACATGCCGCTCAAATGGAGTTACCAGGATATAGCCTTCACTAACTTCATCCGACAAGGAAATTCAGGTAACAGTAGACAGAAGGCATCACATCGCCTGAGGAGGTAAACAATTGCTGTGGAGTTTTCAAATGTCTGTCCACCAGGCCACGTCATCTGAAGCATTGGGGGCTAAATGAGTTATGTTTCGAACAAAAATTTCCTCAAAAATACCATTCATGCAGCGAGGTGGGAACATGTTTCCTTCCGAAAGCGGAGTCAGCTGAAGTTTTTTAAAAGCCACATGGCTCCCATAAGCAGTTAGTGACATCGTGTGGGTGGTTTTGTCAATAGGCTGACGCGTATTTCACAGGTGTTATGGTCTAATTCTCACGTTATCCGTTAACGGCAAACTTCGCGCTTACAGCCGTTGCGTATGCTCTTCCGGACCCCGGCTCCACACTTTAGTGCAGTGTCCATCAGAAGTCTTCCTCAAACGTTTTCACAGTAAGTGGTTGCTTTTTGCCGTACAAGCGATTGTTGAGCTTCCGATACTCAACACGCAGCTTGAATACCTGCGGCGGTCGTGGCCGCCTACTCAAGCGTGCCCTCACTGAGTTACAGACACTTTACAGTTGTCCCTAGTAGGTGGAAATGCCCTCAAAGATAACGTGTCTAAAATTAATGCCTCGCCGATGTTCACCACCCACACACGGTGCGCTGAAAAGGCTCAACACGGATTTCTCCCAAACCGTTCTTGCGTGACGAACATGCTCGTGTGTATGGACAGCTTAACTCAAGCCAAAGACGAGGGACTCATATTGGATGCCAATTTTTTCGATTTCTCAAAGGCGTTTGATCGAGTCCCACACGTGCCGCTGCTCCACAAACTCGAGCCTTACGGGATTCAAGGGAAAATCCAACACTGGATCAAGGCGTTCCTATCAGAGAGAGCATTCCGAGTGGGAGTAGGCCCCACCCACTCTTCTCCAGCGCCGGTCTCCATTGGGGTTCCTCAAGGCTCCGTTCTGGGACCACTGATACTCTGATATACGTCAACGAACTTCCAGACGTTCTCTAAAGTCCACGTCTACTTTTCGGGGACGACTTGAAGTCCTGGAGTTCCAATGCCAGTGCCCTCCATATTGACGTAGATGCTGCAAAACAGTGGTCGTTGGACTGGCACCTTCCTCTGAATGACGAAAAATGCATCCATACGTCATCCGGAGGGAACGCAGCGAACGCCTGTCATTGTGAGAATAGACCGGAAGACATCACGAAGATAGATGCCAAAAAGGATATGGGTATTTGGCTCTCTTCAAACATGTCCTTCTCACTGCACCATGAGAAATCGGCCCAAAAGGCATTGGCCGTTCTACGGATGATTAGGCGCACCTTCCCCCGTATTACTCACATGGACTTCCAAATACTTTTTGGGGCCTACGTCAGACCGCTTCTTGAATACGCCAACCAAGTTGTCTACTTGGGGCGCACGAAGGACGTAGCCCTCACTGAGCGCGTCCAGCGAGCTGCTACGAAAATGGTTGTCATCCTTAAATCCTTGGACTACGAAATGCGTCTCGCGGCGCTTGACCTCTTTCCCCTCGAGTATCGCCGCCTACCAAGGGACCTAATTCTTACTTGTGCCTAGTTTGAACAAGGTTTGGCCAACAGATTTTTCACCGTCGAGCCAGCAAACACACAGCGGTGACATAGTAAGAAGATTTGCAAGCTCAGAGCGTACACTTTCATCAGGCAAAATTTTTCTCTTTTTGTGCAGTAGCTGCGTGGAACATCCTTCCTCCGACAGTCGTCCACGCTGCTTCTAGAACCCAGTTCAAAGCACGATTAGACACTTTCTTATGCGAGTCATCGTGTTGGCAAATACACTGCCCCGCGCTGAGAACTTAAAGAGCAGTGCTACACCCATTTTTCGCCTGTGCCTTTCAGGTGAACGACAGCCGCAGAACGACAAGAACAAAACCGACCCGGGAAACTTGGGCAAAAGCTTTGATCCTGTGTATCAATCCGTGAATCCGTGAGTCGGCTTCTGAGTCGCATCCCTTGAAGTCATTAAGTGTATCAGTAGTAAAATGTAGGCAAAGACCTGAGCCCCTTGTTCACAATGAGTTCCTACTTGAACATCGTCATACCAGAGCCACCATCTAAAAACGCATCCGCCATCATTCTTTCAGCTAGAGTATCACGCTAGAATCGATTGATTTTCTGGTAGCCAACGTAAAGCTAAAGGAGTATAATGTAATGAATCACCCTGGCCACTGCAGTGGGGGCATCACGATTTCATCACTAGCTGCCTTTGCATCGCCTGCATAGTAGCAAATTAGAGATAAAAGTCTCAGACCACTTCCCTCCATTTTGCTCTCGACATAATCATCATAGTGATGCATTAGCTTCCAGTAATGTTTAGGGGTACTATCAAGATAAACGTTTTTGTCGCTAGCTTGACCGTGTTATAACACTCCGATGTCTTTCCGCCGGTCTGGCAATACTTCATATATCCAACTATCCGAGCTTCTGAGGTTTCTTGTCTCCGAATTTCATCCGGTGTGTTCTTTTTAGCCTAAATCTTGATTTTAGCTACCCTAGCTTTAAACAGTGCCTCGAGGAGCTCGAAATGTTGCTTCACTTTATGCAGCTGGCGCTGAGTGACACTTAATTATTTTAAAGCTAAGTTTTCTCCAGCGAATCGATGGACAGGTTGACTTGCAAGAACCGGAGCGTGAGGCCGATAAACAACTTGCGTTACCACCATTTCTTCCACTGCGCCCATGTGTGGCACTTAATCGACAGGACATGAAACCTCTTTAGTAAGCTTGAGAAGGTTTGAAGTATATACCAACCTTATTACAGCAAAACCGACCAAATAAGAATGATGTTGCAGTGACGTCTGAACTTCAATTCAACCTGCGGATAACAAATCGTCCTAGATTTTTGCTACTTTTCGCGTTATCTTTCATGGCTTTTCGGAAAACTGCGGCAGGCCCAGAAAATCTAAGCGAGAAAAAGGAATAGTGAGAAAGACCGAAGGATTATTGGTGCTGGCTAAGTCACTGAAGGCTTTTCACTAAGAAATCTGCATGCATGCATCTTACGGCTCAGTCAGTCTATTCAACACCTCCTCGGATTCCTCATTTACGCTTGTTCTTTGTAACAGGCCTAGTGTAGGGTAGCACCGTGCAGTCTCCGCAGCAAGCCTTGCTGCCATCCGCTTTCATTGAAGTGACTGTGAGATTCGTCCAATCTGAATTGTGGACGGCAGCCATAACTCTTCCATATAGTGCAGTTTGATGCGTAGGATAGCATCAGCATTTTAGGAAAGTAGGAATCGTGGTAACTTTCTGAGACACCAGGCAGCCAACCGAGACAGAGTGGGAGGGAACGGGTCCCTGATTTCCCCGCCTTTCTACAATGAGAAACCGAAAATCTCTTACCATGCGCTTGGCTGCATCATGGGGAGCTATAAGATAGATGGATTACTCCGATATGAGGGGCTCGCGTACTGCAGCTCCTTATTCTAGCGGGCTACAGAGCACAATTTTGCATTTAAGCAAACTGTCCGGTAGCTCACGGATTCACTGATTGATACACAATGTTAAGGCTTTTGCCCCAGTTTCCCTGGTCCGTTTTGTTATTGTCATCCAGCTGTTGTCGTTCACCCGGAGGGCACAAGCGAAAAAGGGTGTAGCACTGCTCTTTAAGTTCTCGGCGCGAGACAGTGAGCTTGCCAGTGGAAGGATTCACATAAAAAACGTCTAGTAATGCTTTAAACTGGGTACTAGATGGAGAAAGGTTATTCCACTCAGCAACTATCCAAAATAAGAAAACAAAGTGCCCAATAAAGGTACGCGCTCCTAGCTTGATATTAATAATAATAATAATGTTTATTCCCAACTCGTGGGTGGCATGCCGTCAGGCATGATCATCAGGTTACAGTCCGAATAAAGGCACGACTGGCGGGGATTGTGGGTACAGGAGTTTTGGGAAAAGGGACAGCGTCATAGGCGGGGGGCGTTATCCGATGTAGACGTGGTCATCACTAAACCGGCACGGGCAGGGAGGCACAGTTACTGCGTCCCCACTATGTGTTTGCTGGATCAGCGGTGAAAAACCTGTCGGCCAAACCTTCTTCAAACAGAGCAGAAGTGAGAATTAGGTTTCCTCGGAGGCGACGATACTCCGCGAGACGCGTTTCATAGTCCACGGATTTAAGGATGACAACCATTTTCGTAGCAGCTCGTTAGACACGCTCAATGAGGGTTGTGTCCTTCTTGCGTCCTGAGTATACAACTTGGTTGGCACATTCAAGAATCGGTCTGACGTAGGCCCCAAAAAGTATTTGGAAGTCCATGTGAGTAATACGGGGGAAGGTGCGCCTAATCATCCGTAGAACGGCCAATGCCTTTTGGGCCGATTTCTCATGGTGCAGTGAGAAGGACATGTTTGAATACCAAATACCCATATCCTTTTTGGCATCTATCTTCATGATGTCTTCCGGTCTATTCTCACAATGACAGGCGTTCGCTGCGTTCCCTCCGGATGACGTATGGATGCATTTTTCGTCATTCAGAGGAAGGTGCCAGTCCAACGACCACTGTTTTGCAGCATCTACGTCAATATGGAGGGCACTGGCATTGGAGCTCCAGGATTTCAAGTCGCTCGCAAAGGTAGACATTGACTTGGAAGAACGTCTAGAGGTAGGCTTTCAGGTGTGCTCGTTTGCGTTAAGAGAGAAGGCAACCACTGCCTTGCAGCTGATATCTGAAAGCGCACCACCTGGTTCAGTGTTGACTTTCATCTAGTGCTGATTTTGGCACGCACCGTCCGATGCGCATGAGTTGGATGCCTGGATGCGTCAAATGTTAAGATGTCTGAGGCTCTCCTAGGCTTCTGCAAATACTGCATTGTGTATCCTTGCCACAGTACGCGGACAAAGACCCTTTGTGTCTACTGCATACTGAGCTTTTAAATCGACGACGTTCGTAAATGCGGCCACTAAGGCGAGAACACCACATTGTCCTTCCTCGGATTCGGTTCAGACGCCCGACTTGGTAGCTAACTTTGGAGAGATGACCCCCAAACAACTTTGAGGAGGAAATAGGCTCACTCAAATTCGGCTTCTCGCAAAACGTCTGCTTAGCTGGAGACAAATCAAACGGACTGGAAAATGGCATTCTGCTGTTGTCTTGGCCTGCGGTGTGTTAACGGTGATTTATGAGAACATTCAGACGTTCTTAATTTTTTGAAAGCATTATGGAAATCGCAAGCATGCCGAGCTTATTTATCAGGTTGGATTTCTAACTTTGTTCCGTTCTGCCCTTTAGAACTTAACAGGTAGGGTGCGATGCAATATCTGTGGCTTGAACTAGGCGCATTTGTCACCAACATGAACTGCAGGGGAAGCCAATTTTTCAACAAGGACTCAGCTCCGCTCCAGTGCTTGTAAGAAACTACTCATCCATATTCTGCCCCATAATATTCCAAAGAACCATCCACCATATCTCAAAATGTTTGGTGTACACCGCCATATCCCGCAATAATTAATGCACGTCCAGCTGTTCCATTATTGAATCCTTCATCAAACTGAGGGGCAGCCTAACAAACCCACACTCGCCAACGCCAATAGTGATGAACATCTGTTCCTTTTAATTTAGGGGTTCACACAAGAGGTGGGATAAGTAGTGATCACTTTCCGCCTGGCTTACCGCTCATGCGTTACTCACTGAACTGGCTTGAGACACACTTCTGACTGAAGCGATGCTTGCCAGGAACATCGCCACTTTCAAATACTGGCTGGATAAGTTATGGGCCCAGCTGCGCATCAATTCATGGTTCATTGTCCACTCCTGCCCGAAAGTAGGTCCACCTGCTTAGCGAGCATAACAGTAGTAAAAACCTAGTCATCCAGAGTGCTAAACCGAATTCTCCTCTGCCAATTTTCACACCAGTTAATATTTCATAAACAAGTGGCAAAATTAAATTAAGGCCAATTTAAAAAGAAAACTAAGAAATGTTTGAATCGGAAAAAAGCAATAATGAAGCAGAAAAGTAAAAATTGGCCGGCTTTAATCTCCTGTTATTATATCTACCACCATTCCCTAGCATATTCCTGTACGTTTTGTGGAGAGTGCGGACACTTCACCACAGATTACATCGTCCCAAAGAGGCTGCCGAAAGCTTCATCACTACCGGCCATTCACCGTTACTACTGATTTAACATTTTCGCTAAACGAGGTAGATCACCAGGACGTCGCAACTTCACTGAACCCACAGGAAAATCTTGAAATCGGTTGATTGAACTGAACTGAAAGAGCGCCCACGTTGTTTGGGCGAGGTCGCCATTTTTCTCGCGCCATCATGTCTGCCGACATTGATGTCACCAAGCTGAAGGTACCTGAGCTACGTGCGGAACTTGGGAAACGTGGCCTTAATACTTTTGGTCCACGTCAGGTCTTAGTCGATCGCTTAAACGAGGCGCTGGGTGTTGCGAATCAATCGGACGCCCCTAGCTCCGACTTCACGGCTGGTAACCATTGTTTTCATATGGCTGTATCGTTTCACCATAGATGCAGACGAACCCCCGTGCATAACTTCACCAATTCAGAACAAACCATCCTGTCCGGATAATATGCAAGACGTAAGTTGTATGGGCTCATGTCTTACAGTTTCAAGGGCTCGAATAGACGCCAGAGCTTCGAAAACGGCATGGCCGATGCCACGTCCGATGCGACTGTGGAGTCCGAAAACCGTCCAAAGGCCGACGGCGATCTGAAACGAAGGAGGAGCCCCTCTGGCTCTCCTAGGCGCAGATCCCGATCGCGTGATCGCGACTCTCGACGATCACCCAGGCGTCGCTCGCCTTCCCCATCGGCTAAAAACCGAATGAGCGAGGAAAACGTAGGTTGGGAGAACAGCGTCTCAGTATTCTTGGATACGTACAACTGTGATCTTAGCCTTATGATTGACGCCGAAGGGTACCACGCCAAACCACTTACTAATGGTGGGTTTTCCATGATGTGGGCTGGCGTTCGGGCAAACTACGGACTAATAAGTGGAAAGGTGAGCAGATCCGTCATCTAGATGATTTTCATGTTTAGGCGTTTTTTGAGGTAAAGAATGTTCGGCACCTTCCGGTGGAGAACCTGGATTCTATGTCTGGCGGCGCCGCTCATGTCATGCGCGTTGGTTGGTCAACTGAGAATTCAGAGTTCGCACTTGGTGAGGAACCGCAGTCGTTTGGATATGGCGGGACGGGGAAGAAATCATGTGACAACAAGTTCTCCAACTATGGTTGCACGTTCGGCGAGGGGGACGTAGTTGGTGCTTTCCTGGTTTGTTAATGCATTTGTACCTAACACTTCTTCTAGGAATGGACCTCAAATGAGGCAGTAATGCGCTTCAGTGTCAATGGCGTTGACCAGGGGGAGTGTTATCGCATTCCTAAGAATACTCTTGGCGAGCGCTACGCGCTGTTTCCCCATATTTATGTGAAAAATGTGGAGTTCACTGTTAACTTTGGACAGGATGGACAACCACCCTGGTTCCCTCCAAACATTCCAAATAGTAAGTTTTGCACGTCGCACTTTGGATTTTCATCCCTTCACGTTTTTCGCCTCATGAGATAGCCCTCTGCGACAGGTTTGACTGGGCACTTGGATCTGCCCATAGAAATTCCGGATTTCGGTCATTTTAACTGTAACAGGGACGATCCTTTGGCTGATGATACTCCCCAAAGGTTTGTCGTGCAGCATCCCCGCTCCAGCTAAAATGGCATTCCTGAAAATACACTGTCGGAAATGTGTTTTCGAATAATTGGCGCGTGGCAGAATTCCTGGCCAGTCAGTAGTACACATCATGGTGTTGCGCGGATCTTTTCCATTGAGGCTGACACTCAAAGGGGATCCACCGCAATGGACACGGTCCGCGCCTCCAGTTCTACTGATCGGCCGTCATTTGAGCGGTCGGTGTCTTAAGCACTGTCAATTCCATGGCCCGTCTCACCAGCGAGTTCCTTGGCTGGCTTGGGTTTGGCCGACAACTTAGCGGAGGTCACGTGCACCTTGTGGAGTATAATTGTCCAGCTGTAACACGCTTCCGGTGCCTAACTATCATGCCATCCGAAGGATACACGTAGGCTGAAATCGCACTAGCGGTACGATATTCGTTTGTCGCTTACCACAAAAGAACGTTCCATTGAGACATTTTAATACTCTCCAAAGGCTATCAATAGTTAAATACTCTAGGTTTGGTCGTGCAAATTATAAGCTTGTTGCGTGGCATGCTTTCGTGGTGGAGCCATTATTCATTCCAATCCCCTGGAACCGAGCATAGTATTTTTGAATAGCCTGTAGTTGTTCGAATAGCAGAAACTTTCTGCTAGTTGAGTCTGGATTAAGTGAATTTGCAGCGCGACGGTTACCTCAGGATTCACTCTATTGAGGAGCTCTTCGTGTTATCCCTCTTGGCATCCGACTTTGAAGTGCAGCATGTGGCTGCACAAACCTACAGAACACTTTTGGTTACTTGACGCATTGCGCGCGAGAATTTTCGATTGGTCCGCTGTCCCGGTTCGCTGTTCTTTCGGTCTCTATATTCTGCAGCCCGGTACTTTTACAATATGTACGTGTCCCACGTATTGTTTGCAGAGTGACTGCCCTCGAAATTATGCGTTGTGAGCGCAAAGCGCATGTCATTGGACGGGACGGTTTTTGTCCTTTCATCCAAAAACGCCTTTATCTCTTCGAGGGCCGGAGCACGTCCAGTGCATATTCCAGGTCGACAAGGTTTTCGTCGGTTAGCTGAACCGAATGCACCTGGGCAGTCCAAGAATACTGAAGTTGCTAATCGCCTTTACTTGAGGTGTTGTTCTAGCACATGACGGTGCAAAATTTTGGTCGACGCAATCCCTACTAGGTTGGGATCCCGCTTGCCGCTCTCGAGTCAATGCATCACAGGCCGCTATAAGGCAAAGAAGGATAAATGGCGCCGGGGACGGGTCGACCCCCCTGTGATTATCGCACTCACTACGGGCCTTTTTTCTACAAAATGGGCACTACAGCCGATTCTCAATTGTCTGGAGCAGTTTCCTTTCCTCACACGGAGGAAAATGATCAGACAAGCGCTGGCTTGGGACTTTACCCCTACTCTTGAACAACGCAGGTGGGAGGTCATCCGGACCAGGTGCTCAGTGGCGCTTGGGAAAACATACGCAGTCATAAATCTCCGAGATTGTGGAGTTTTGCAGATTCACCGTCCAGGGTTCTACTTCAGTTGCAGGATCCAAGAGAGCAGCAGTAAGTTACCATGAGAATTGCTGAAATTGCTCGGCCTAGCGGTCGCCATCATCATCATCATCGTGGACAACATGACATCAGTGTTAAACACTGATGCTTCACTGCCGTACAACCACGATTTATTTGAAAGCCTTATTGTGAAGGAAAGAATAAAGGTAGACAGGGAAGGGACTTAGTGCTAGCTTACTACAATCATTCCGAGGTGCCTACGCCTCCAGACAATCATTCAGGCAATCTGGATAGAAACTGACAAGATCGCCACTGACATCGGTTGGCAGCCATATCTTGCGGCGTCTCCAACCAGGCGCAGTGGGGATCACGCGGTCCCCATCCTGGAAGGCGAGTAGCACCGACGGCACCCAAGCGTTTCGTATTTTCCTTCATACCCCTCTGCCAGGTCAGGGGTTGGCCACCTCTCTGCTTCCGCCACTCTGAATTGGGCATGGAAAACAGCACTCTCTTCGGCAAACGATGGTTAGGCATACGCAACAC
>SJOL01012104.1:1102014-1142998 GCA_004794785.1 Opisthorchis felineus | reverse complement strand
GCTGACTGAGGACTTCACCCCCATCTTTGAACAATGCGGGTGGGAGGTCATCCGGACCAGAGGCTCGGTGGCGCTTGAGAGAACATATGCAGTCATAAATCTCCGATGCCGTAGGCGGTTCCACGTTCACCGTCCAGGGTTCTACCTCAACTATGGGCTCCAGATGAATGCCAGCTCGTGGCCACGGTAGCTGTTCGAAGTATTCGGCCCACCGGTCGAGGCGTTCCTTATCGAAGATGGTCACCTTCTGATCCTTGGTGGTTTCGGTCGCAGATGGTTTCCGGGGACCGGTCGCACGGATCAACTGAAATAATCTTCGGGCATTACCGGCTTTCTGGGCCTCTTCCATTTCCTTGATTTTCGAAGCGTTCTTTATGGACGATGGTCGCGCCGATCTAGTCATCGATGGTTCTGCTCACTGGCGGTTTGCTGGGGCCGGTCGCACAGATCAATGGAAACAATCTTCGGGCATTCCCGACGATATTAGACGAGCTACATCGGATTGTTTTCCGAGCAAGCAACTGATGTAATAAATGGGCGGAAGTACAAACCCGTAATCAGAAACATTGTTTAAGGATAACAACCCAAACCATACCTTTTAGAGTACTAAGTTGTCGAGTAGACCGCATTAACTCTATCGCCTTCTTCAGTTACCGAAATACTACCTGCCTTGTGGAACTTCACGTAACCTTGTACATGATGGAGACGACCTGGATGAAGCACGTTCATGATATTTTAACGGTAAACCTTGATAACTGCAATATCTCTAGACGCTGACCTGCCAATCAGGTGCCGTTAATTGTTAGAGACGCTAAAAAAATGTGACTCAATCCTCAACCTATTGGCGATTTTTACCGCAGCTATCGCCTTTATTGCATGACCAATCCAAATCGATCGTGTTTCTTGAGTAGCAGCACCTTTGTCATGACTTTCCAACCAAACACGGACCCTTGAAGATAGTGTGATAGTTTTGAGACAATAAAATAATCGTTCAGCAGTAGCAATTCGGTGCTAGCTGCCGTGCCACTTGGGGGAGGCATGAGGGCTGAGATACTGTCAGGTTGTCCATGCCGAGATGTCGGGGTTGGGTTCCAACCAGTAAGTTCGCGTCTTAACTACAGAGCTATCTCTCATGATGACGAGATGGCTCAGTGGGTAGAGCGCGAATTTACTGACCGGAAGGTCTGTAGTTCGAACTCGACCTCTGCCTCTCGACTTCCCCTGTCTAGGCTTGGGCAAAATGGCAGTATCCTAGACCTCGTGCTTCCTTCGGGTGAAAGGTAAAAGATAAAAGATAATCGTTCAGCCGTAGCAATTCGGTGCCTAACTGCCATGCCACCCGAAAGAAGCACGAGGGCTGGGATACTGCCAGGTTGCCGAAGCCTAGACAGGGGAAGTCGAGAGGCAGAGGTCGAGTTCGAACGACGGACATTCCGGTCAGTAAATTCGCGCTCTAACCACTGAACCATCTCGCCCCTCCTTCGGATGGCATGGCAGCTAGGCACCGAAAGGGTATTAGTTGAACGATCACTCATGATAATCTTGTTATTGATATCTATCACGGGTCCAGCGATTGGTCGAGGCGGTAGTAGTCCCCGTTTTTTTATTTATTGGAATCCAGGCGATATTGATGGGCCTTGCTTAATATCTTTCCGGTATTTGACCAAACCTTTGTTTTATCTCCACTAATTTGCATTGTCCGATGTTTTCAGGTGATCCCATGTCATGGCAGTTATTGAACAATGTCAACATTGCCTCGAGGGTGCACGGTCGGATGCCACCTGCTTCGAAGGCTGAGTGTGAAGTACTTATGATGATGGGATTGCCGGGTGCCGGAAAAACGTATTATGCCGACCATCTTCGTGCAGACAATCGTGAAATGCAATATAACGTTCTAGGCACCAACCTGATCCTGGACAAGATGAAGGTAAGCCACAGGTATCTGATTTTCGTTCCTTCGAAGTTTGGCTTAGTCGATGTTTTCCAGACAATACATTACTTTCGAAATCTTTAGTAGAGCGGAATGCTACCTCACGGTAGTACGCTGAGTGGAGTCCAAAAAGTGTGTTTAGATGGGTTTCATGTTTTGGAATACTAGTAATGTGCGTACCGCCCTCTTTCTTCGGAGGACAACGAACCTATGACTTTTTAGTCCTAAAGTTTGTTGCCATTGGCGTCGGTGGTTAACTGAAGGTCCTAGTTTTCATCGTTTTTTGAAAATTCGATTCAAAGTAGATATCCAGTCGTTCCCAGTCGTCCTGGTGTAGTACATTGGATAATAGTGCACTGGTATTGTCTACCGTATGTCGTCAAGTTGCAGTTGATGGATTGTGGTGCATTATCAGGCTTTTCCAACCCTGAACCATGATTTCTCACAATGAGCATTCTGTAGTCACCGGTGTTAGCACGATGTCTCATTGTTGTTTACCGCTTTTAGCACACCCCCAGTGTGTGCGTTCCACTGAGTATGACGAGCTCTCAAAGTTTTTCGTATTTTTCCCTTGATCAGGTTATGGGACTGGCTCGACAGCGTAACTATCACGGTCGATGGGACGTTCTGATTGACCAGGCGACCAAATGTTTGAACCAGCTCATCAGTATTGCCTCCATGCGTAGACGGCATTATATACTAGATCAGGTACGTCCTCTCTATCCGTTTGATATTTTAGACGCAAGTGTCAGCTCAGTTCACGAAGGTTGGTCATCCATTGCGATTGAGTCAGTTGTTTGCCTACGAATTTCATCCAGTGAACCATTGTATCCACCATGTCCTTGATCTACTGTCCCATTTCTTTACTTCAACGGAGTACAACTGCTTTCCACCATAAGTACCCGATGCGTCTTCTCGTCAAGATCACGCTAAGTCTACCAACTTCTAAGTGGATTATTGTGCTGTGTTGTGGTCAGACAGTGCTTGACAGGATTTTTATTTCATGACTACAGTAGCGTAGCGTACTGGCATATTACAGCTACTCTTTTGTCCGTATCACTCGTTTCTACTCAACACTTACGCGCTTTGTTTTTCTGGGGTAACAACAACTGGATTTTCTGGACCATTCAATCCGTGCACGTACGCAATTATCTATTATGCGGTTATATTGGAAACAACTTGGCGGAACTCTTCATCCCCGATTTGTTTTCTCATGCGTTCGATCTCGCCTTCCTGACCTTAACCACAGACAAATGTGTATCCGACAGCACAGCGTCGTAAAATGCGTCCGTTTGAGGGCTTCAAACGAAAGGCCATTGTTATCGTACCCACTGATGAAGAATTCAGGCGTCGCATTGCCCAACGGGAAAAAGAGGAGGGCAAAGAAGTGCCTGAAAGTGCAGTGCTCGAAATGAAAGGTAGTTAATCTCTTTGTTCAGAACAGTGGTTCGTGTGCCATGCTGGGCCTCTTTTAACTGCGTTCCATTGCACTAATGCTGATATTCCGTAACTCTTTTATATTGCACTCTGAAGCCACACGTTAACCTCCCATCAGCGACCGACTAGTTTTTTGTTGTTTGTGGTTACCTTACGGATGAAGATGAACCACTTCGGAGAGCGTCCTAGACGCGCGCCGTAAATAGCATATTGCCGAGGGGCGATTCGGATTTTTTAGAATCCTCGATTTGTTTATTGCATTTTTAACATCGTTCTTTGGTGTGCGTGAGCTAATCGTACAGGTCTGTGAACGGAGTGACAACGAACTCCGCGTGATTGCAGCCATCGGGTTCGACCATTTGCGTCAACCTTCATTTCGTGGTCGTCACTCACTAAAGATGTTTCTTTTTTAGTTGTTTTTGTGAGTTGTTCAAGATTTCTGCTTATATTTTTGATGAAATATCTGAACCCCACTTGAATAACCCAAACCGCCTTCCACTCGCAACTCGACATGTGGCTGATCTGGCTAACCTGAACATAGCTCACGCAGGTTATGGGCAGCTGAAATAACTTATGCATTCTCCATGATTGTCGTTCACGCGTGGAGAAGGTTCCCAAGTCAGCAACTGATTGATTATTACTCAGGAGGCAAACTGTGCTACACCGAGTACACGACGGGTAGTCGTGAATGGCGACCGTTGCGGATGACGTAGGTGAATGGATGCATTCAGAAAGCAGGTCCCTAAGGGATTTGTGTCGGTGTCATTTTGGCGTGACGCAATCAAGGACGCCTGCTGTGGTTGGTTGATCTAGGTATGGATTGGTGAGGCAGCGTTCCAGTTCAGGCTGTTCAACTTTAGTTCCCTCCTTTGGATGACGAACTGCTCAGGAATGCAGGGAGGTGAATCGATCTATAGAGAGCCATCTGTTTTGGCGGGAAAAGTGAGGTCGAAGCGAAAATACAGATGGGATCGAGGTTAGGATATCAACCGCAATCGAGTTGTGGAAACGGCAACGTCCCGATACAATGCATCAAGTCCTGCTCCATTTGGCACTTCTTAAAGCGGAGCAAAAGAAAGGTTTCCAAAGGTCTGCCAGCGGAATCTGGTGGTTGACAGCTGTTGAAGTATTCCGAAATTACATGCACCCAACATCGTGCCATGAAGTGCCTTTGCTGTGATTGCTCACCAGGACCAATGCATTTGTCCTTGAATAAACATTTTCCTCTCAGCCGCCCATATCGCGTGAGTGTTTTGCAGACGGTTACAATCGGTCATGTATGTCCTTTGTGCTTAGTCCAATCCGGAGGAGCGGGGTTCTCATTTTTCCATGATTGTACGTTTGCTTCCTTCCCTTGCTTTTTAAATATGCGTTTTCATACAGTTTCGGACCTGTCTACTTACTCGGTGCTTTTTCTCTTTAGCCAACTTCGGCATCCCAAAACCCTTATCAGAGGACTCCGGCAGTGTATTCGACGAGGTAATATTCACGGAACTGAACTCGACTGAGGCAAGGGAACTTGTTCGCAAATACAACCAGGAGGGTCAAGCCAACAGACCACCTCCTGAGAAGCGTCAACGTTGGGATGGTGGCCGCGACCCAAGTGACTCCCGTGACTCAAGATTCAGGGGCGGGTATGATGGTCGGGATCGAGGCAGGGACTTCGGTCGTGGTCGTCGGGACGATTTTCGGCGTTCACCCAACCGTCGTGATGATCGTGGCCGTCGTGAATATAGGTGCGTACTTTTCACAACTTCCGATTTAGCACTTTGAGTCATACCGTGTGTTAGGATGACGCTAAATCGATCCCACCTCTAAATGGTATGGGAGTACTTGTTCACGCTAGTCCCAGAGGGCTTTTCTGACAACGTTGGAAGAATGACAACCCTCCTGCAGGTCATTTTCTCAAAAATACCCAATTACTACGAATTACCATTCATCGTGAACACAGAATGTCCGTATGATCCATAGAGTATAGATTCTGCATCAAATTAGTCGCGAACAGCGACAATGTTCGAAGGATTTCCTGGGTCATCTCAATCCTACTTCAGAATTTTCAGGCTCACCTCATCCCGTAATCATTCAAGTGATTTGGAGGCCAGTCAAACCGCCACGCTTTTTCACTATCGCAAGAAATTTGTCGCTGCCGGTGACTGCTTGATCCTGTGGTTTAGTGCAGCTTTGCACGTGCACCAGTCGGTACAAAGTCAAAAGCTGCTACCTGCTTCGTGGTGTAGTATGGGTCGCTTGACCAATTTTGCCGTATGAGAAGTCTTGTTGCTAGGCTTGAATATGAGCAGTATAACAGATGAAGGAAACTTCCACATGCAATTCTCTTAGCTTTAAAACGCTTAACTTCTGAAGCCAGGGGATTATCCTCCAAGGAGGATACAATATCTCTTCATTGCGCTTGATTCGCAGGGTACTGGTGTGCCTGAGTTTGTCGAGTGCTCTCTTTCCGACGCTTTCATTTGTATAGTCCGAATAGATACTCCTTAAAATTTCGAATAGTTTGACCACCGAATATTACATCTGTTTCTCAGCGCTCAGTGCCCCAAGGAATAGTCTGCTTGTTTAAGATCAAAGTGACCCTGATGGCTTTCGCTCACAAAGCTTGCATGGAGGCAAGAGGTGGAGCTGCAGGTCGTCGGCGTTTTATACAGTGGTGCCGGAAGGTAGAGGTGTTTTGTATGAACGGACAAAACTCGTCCCGTCCTATGGCATGCGCTTAGTGCTCACGAGGTTTAAGGTCATGCTCCTGGGTAAGCAGTTACTGAACACGGCTTTACAATCCAGGGAGAGGCGGTTGATGTTGTGGAGCTTTTTACACATATTGGAAGTTTGTGTACGTTCCGACTGTAGTGTGACCGATGTGATCAATGGACGAACCTCCAAGGCCCGGATCGCGTTTCCTAATTTAAGATATCTGTGGCAGCAAAGCGGCATGTCTCTGACTTTCAAGGGATGTGTGTCTCAGGCTACGGTAGGGGTTGTTTTGTTTGGTTGTAAGGCGTGGCCCGTGCGAACAGCGTAACTGTGACGTCTTCAGGTCTTCGATAACCGTTGTCCGAGAACCATATCCCGTTGGAGTTAGTGCCGGCAAATCCGCAACCGGACAATTAGAGAGCGATAGTTCGGTTGTACAAAGAATCCTTTTTGATTCGAAGTGTGTCCAGCATCGGAAGCCATGTATTGCCGAAAAGGGGGGGTTCAGTTATGTCAGACGCGTCAATTCACATGTGAATCGAATTTCGATAGTTTGTCAGGCATGAGCTCCGCTGGTTTTATTCTCTTGTAACTTAACGTCACAGGCTTTCCCAACTTTCGGCTGTCTAGGCCTAAGTGTCCGCTTGCAGTTGCAGCCGATCTCGCTTTTTGGTTCGTCTCCAACTGGTTTGGTCATGTCCGTTGGCTGGGGGCCTAATTGTACAACATTCACCGGGAATCAAGTAATTTTAACCATCGTCGTTATCTACCACCTTGCAGTGAGAGGAAGAGCATGCCGTCCGACTAGTTCCCCCACCCCTTCGTGCAGCATGTTACTCATGACTGTTACCATTTCATTTTTCACCCCAGTGGACTACCCGGTTCCTCCTATCATTAGGCACCAGAGAACTCTTTCAATTTTCGTTATCCATCACGATTAGGCACACGTGTGTCCGGTTCCTATGGGAAACTCTGTATGGCTCTTCGATTTCACCAGTGTCAACGATGTTGGCACTGTCGATTTATATCCAGGTTGTATGAGTGGATGTCTTAAATTGTATGCACTTCAAGATACTGGTGCTTATTTACCACCTGGTCATTTACTCGCACACTTTGCGGCTTTTTGAGCTGACCTTATTTCGGTTGTAAATGCTAGTATTGCTCTCTGTCATGTTTCCTGTACCTTTCCTAACATTTATCCATTTAAGCATCAACTTGGTTTTCCCAAGGTGGCCCCTTTGGTGCTGTGAGAAGTCTAAGTTGGGACAATTTCTACTATCGGGTTTGGTGTTCACTTTTGCCAGATCACTCGTACCGACACCAATCTTAAACGTGCACAGCAATGTTTCTATGCCCTTTCTTTACTCTGTTGAAGTCTGTAAAGTTGTTTGATCACGACCGAACTACACGATTTCCGTTTTAGAGGTGGTTATAACGCGAATCGAGATCGGAGCCACGAGGAGGATCGTTATGATCGCAGTAAGTGCGTCTTCTCTTTGGTTTGGTTTGCCCAATGACTTCGATCGGGACTTTTTGACTTTTTTGACCTCTTTTATTAGGTCGCGAACGTGATTCTTACGGTCGATCGTCAGATGACAGGTATGGCGGCCCTGGTGGACGTTTTGGAGGACCCCCAGGCCGTGGCTTTCCTCCAGGAATGGGCCCAGGGGGGTATGGATCACGTGGTGGTCCAATGATGATGCGCGGAGGTCGAGGTGCTCCTTCAGGTAATGGTATGACGCGTGGCTACGGCGGTCCCGGCTTTGATGGCAGTGGCGCCCCAATGGAATTTCGTGGATCTGGCGATGGTAGACCTCCAAGAGGCGGTCGTGGTGGGTTTCGTGGAGGACCTCCCTCAAGTGGTGGCTATGGTGGGCCAATGGAACCAATGTACGGCGCTCCCCCAAGTCGCTTCGATGCAGCTGGGCCGAAAGCAAGTGGAGTTGATGTATACGGTTCCGGTGACACGTCGTATCCCTCCGGCCCCGAAGGACATATTCCTGCAGAAGGTGCGTGGGTCTTTCATTTACTCCCACGCAATCTATGTAATCTGCTGAACAGTCGAAGTGGACTCATTCTGCTTTTTGTTACCGGTGCACTTTTTCCCGTTATTCAATAATTTTCTCAACCAGTTTGCTGATCTCTAGCATTGATCCACGGTATTGTGTACGGTAGCGCGATCAACCCTGGCCATTGCCCTTTAAAGATCGGGTAACCGACACCGTATCCGTGTCCACTAGTCTTGTTGGGAATCCACGTTCTCGACTCGATACTGTTCTGCCCAGGTTCTTGTTGGTAGTGTGTTTGCATGCCAGGCTTCATGTTTGCTGAACCAGTTTTCTGCGTTCTCTTATTTTCCCTTCAGCATCACACACCGCTGGTGGCTATCGTGGTGGATACGGACCTCCCCCGCATGGATCATACGGTGCCCCTGATTCTGGTGGGTATGGTGGTCCACCTGGGCGTGCTGGCCGTGGTGGTAATCCAATGGATCGTGATAGTGCTCCTCCTACTCGTGGCGCACCACCGGTCAGAGGTGCTCCATTCCAGCGTGGGGGACCAACCGGTCGGGGTGGCTTTCCTCCAGCATCCCGTGGAGGATATCAATCGGATCAAGAACCGCCAGGTTACTCTGCTACAAATGCAGACCGACCGCAACCGTCTTACAGTACCTATCCGGCTGGCGGCGCATTAGGTGGCTCAGGTCCGGGCAATGCAGCGTATCCTGGAGAAGAATACTCTGGAAGAAGTCGGACGAGGTTTTCTGGAGGTGATACCAATAGCAGTGGATCTTATGCAGGTGCCCCTCCTCAACCAAAACAGTCTGTTTATACTGGCCCGGCTGGCTATCCTGGTGGATATCAACGAGGTGGCTCGTCTGCATATTCTGCAGGTGAACAAACGGGCTATCCTAGCAGCGGAGGTGGATACCCGACTGATACATCCAGTGGTTACCCTGCTGGTGGTTATCCTGGTTCGGATAGCTATCAGGGCCCGGGTGGTGCCGACGCTAGTGCCCGTGGTGCTCGGCCTGGTGCTCGAATGATGGGTGGACCACAAGCAGGTCTGTCTTCATATGGTTCATCAGATCCTGCCAAATCGGTTCAGGGAGCCCAGCAACCTGATCAACAACCCGATGGTAGCAGTTTGTATGCATCTGGTGCTGCTCGATACGGCGAGAGTCGTCCCGGTCAGTCCGTTCAACCGACTCCACCGAAACAATCGCGTTTCGATTCAAAACCACCCACTCAACAACCCTACTCTGGTTATCCGCCCGGTAGCTACCCTGGTAGTTACGGCAGTGGCTACGGAACTGGGCCAAGCGGTGGTAGCTCAGCTGCCCCTCAGTCCACCACACAACCCTCTGGTCCGGGAGGTGCAAGGCCAGGTCGCAGCCGATTTGACCTTGGTCCGGGGGCTGGGCAACCAAATTCTGCTCCGGTACCTGGCGGAACAACAGCATCTCAACCTCAGCAGTCTAACCAACAACAACAGGCGCAACCACCTGTGAGTTTCTTATGCTGATCAATATTCTGCCGCTTCCTGCGCTGGTGAAACAACCTTATAGGATACAAACGTCTTTTGACCTTCCTCAAATTTTCCCTGATTCGTAATACTATAGACCCTAGGATCAGACTCATTGGTGCTATTGAATTTATTAGTTTCAAGAATTTTTTTCCTTAGTAATCTTTGGAAGTGAACGCTCGGGAACTCACCTCTGTGAATGATGCCGGTTTCACGGAAATCGTCAGGCTACCTGTACTGACACCTTGATAACAGACTAAGATATACGACAAATACACCCACTTGCATACCAGTTTTTCACGGGAGACTCACCTGTGCTCCAGCTGAATCTTGTTTACGATGCTGAGTTATAATCCAGTAGTTACACAATCATTGCCTATACCTTATCAGGGCTTTATCAACACGCAGTTTGACAGGATAGGTTAGATTCATGGACCGTAACATACGGTTGCATGAAGGTAGAGAGGAACGACGTACTCATTACAAAGTCTCAGTCCAAAGCAGTTACTTCCTCACAACGCGTGTCCAGTTCATGTACTATCATCACATGATGCTGTTCGGGAAGCTCTCGCCTGAGTTCACCACATCAAGTGGTGTCAGGCAAGGCTGTCCTCCCTCACCTTTCATCTTCAACTTCGTCATTGATACGATCATGGAAGACTCACTATCAGCCCCTAATGCCTGTGAGGTCGAAGTGCTCCCTGGGCGTCCGCTCACAGATATCGAGTGCGCGGACGACATAGCTCTTCTTGGATCTGACGCCGTGGTAATGAAAACAATATTAAATAATCTAAATAATTCCGCCTCACGGCTCGTCACGCGTTTCACACCTACAAAGCGTAAAGTGCTGCTCAAAGACTGGGTGGGCTTGAACCCTATCCTCGTGCTTGCGGATGAGCAGATTAAGGTTGCAGACTAATTTACTTACTTGTGCAGCTTTAGCAGTCCCGGTGGTTTTGCGAAAAATGGTATTTCCATTCGAATCGGGAAGGAAAGAGCGGCTTTTGTGAACTTGCATCACCTGTGGCGTAGGCATGACATCAGCTTATCCGTCAAGGATCGAGTTTACAATGCTGCTGTGCGCTCCATATTATACGGATCAGAAACCTGGCCGATGCGCGCCGAGCAGTGTTGTCTTTGGAGCATTGCCCGAGTCTGATGGGAATACCGGATCAGCAATGCTGATGTATGTCGAATGGTATTCGGAAGAAATAACACCCACGATAGATGAACTGATCACTCTCCACAGGTTGCGCTGGCTTGGCCACGTGCTGCGTATGCCAGTCGACCGAATTCCTCGTAGGCTTCTTTTCGCACAATCACGTGGAGGGTGGAAACGAGCCATGGGAGGTCAAACAATGACTTGGCAAGAAAATATGAAAGCCATTACCAGCCAACTCAGCTGCGATGGTCATTGCTGTCTTCCTGGATTGGGACCCCGAGACGGGCCACATCAATGGTTGGAGACATTGTCAGACATGGCCCAGTCGCGCCCTCAATGGCGCTCGTGCATCCAAGCTATTGCCTTCAATACATAGCTCCCTCCCAATCCCCCCACTTGACAGTCCACTGACAGTGCTGTATTTACGCCCCAATTATATCAGCTACCGCCTCCAATGCGCAGCTACCTACCCCACCTTCCCAAATAATCGGTGAACGAAACTGGCAGCTACAACCACTGTACGACAAGTATGCGGTTCTTACAGCTGACAATGATCATGATTATGTTCGGCATTGTCTCAGCAAATGATCGCGATCAGAACCATCGGTGACCGTTCCTGCGGTGTTTTAAAGGGTTCTTGAGGCTTCACTTAAGCCAGCAGGCGGTAATCTGAATGGCTTATAACTCGAAATTCTATGAGTAGGCAGCAAAAATTTTTAAGCTTTCATACACTAACACCCTAGTGCACTTGTTGACCGTAATACAAACAGGCGCAATAACTCTTGTGTTTGGTAACGACCCTTTCAATTCAGAAGAATGGGGTGAGCTGTTGTGTACGAATTCCGACCACCTGCAATAAATAAAATTTCTTGGTCTTCTCTAAGTCGTAGTAGAAAAAGGATGCTATTGTGAGGATGTAATCCCCTAGTGGTGTAAAGTGGAGTAGATGGGGTCACCGTTGCATGAAGGTCTATGGTCGCTTCCATTACTTTCGTTATCCGGTCACACATGCTTTTGCAGACATAGTCGGACCACCTCACATTAAGTGGCAGCATACTTATTCCTGTCCTCTGTTGACAGGTTTGACTGTAGACAACGAATTTTTATGACCCAATGGGGTCCGTTTGTATCAGATTTCTGGTATCACTACGATATTTCAATGGTCCTTGCCTGTTAATGGCGACAACAAAGTTCCCGCCGGAGTTCACGGCTGTTGTATTCATGATATGATGTTGCTAAATTCGATCGAGTGGCGTTGCTTTGTTAGTTAGAACTTCATGATTTTTCTGGAACTTTCGTTGGCTAGTTGAGGGCTTGATCTCTGATGTTTCCCGTTTCCCATGTTCTTCCTCACCTGCAGTCACAAAGTACGCAACCTTATGGCTATGCTTACCCGCCTACTGGATCGAAACCTGACGCGGGTGTTGGTCAACCATCTGCTGCCAGTCAACAGTATGCTTCTTATAGTTATGGTTATGGTGGCTACGGGGCTTATCCTCAAGCTCCTCAGTCTCAAACGGGCCAAAACCGTCAAGCTCCCACGGCATCATCTACTCCATCTTTATATGCGTCGGCTGTCGCGGATAAACCTCAAACTGCGTCCCAACCACCTGCCGCTCAACCAGCAGCTAATTCAGCAGCAGCAGCTGCAGCCGCTTATGCTTCGTATTATGGCTATAGTACTGCTGCACCTGGAACGACTACGACAGCACCTGGTGCAGCCCTAGCGACTCAACAGCCAGGTGGCAAGTACGATGCTGCAATGGCGGCGGCTCAACAGTTTAACGCTTGGCAACAACAACCACCCCCGTCTGCTCCGACGACAGCGGCCGCAACGCCTGCTACCACGGCTTCTACCCAATCTGCTGCTACTGGTGCTTCTAGTACGGCAGCTTATGCTGGTTACTACCCTGGGTATTCTGCTTACGGCGCGGGTTATGGCTCGACGAATCCTACGACGGGAACTCAAGCACCTGGTCAACCTGCATCGGCAATGCCACAATACTACGGAGGTTTTCGTTGAAAATAATGAACTAGGTGCATGCGATGTTCGCACCTTTCTGCATTTTTAGCTCCAAATTTTGTCATCTGTGTTAATCTTTCAATTCGAAACAATGACAACGCTTTACACACGAATAAAAATGTACTTGTTGCTTTTGCAGTGTTTACATTTTCACAAATATCACAGTTTGCCGGTGTCTATCGGCTGCCAGTAAATCGCTGGTGCATCAACTGCTCCTTGCCAAGCCATCAGCTGCCACTTAGTGAGGTAGTGTAAGTTTTTTCCGGAATCATCATCAGTTGTCGCTTGTTCCTTGGCCATGAGAATACGGTTTTGATGGTGCCTAAACTGCTCCCATCTGCAGTCGTCCGCAGTGGATGTTAGGAATCTCGTGTCATTCCCGACACTGGCTTCCAATCGTCGAAGGTCGCACCAACTTCGATAGTCCTGGAGGGAAAGGAAATAAGACCGTGTATGCGGACGAATTTTTCTGTTTGGCTTGTTCATACGTTTACTTAGGTCGATGCGCTGATGCACCGTTAGACATGTACATGCGAACTTACTTGCATCCAAGGGTGGTTGAGACTTTTCTCCACGGAGTATCGTCTTCGAAGCCGCACTTGCAATAACCGTGTGATCAGATCAATGGCTACGGTTGAAAAGAATGGAGGTGTTCGCTTAAGTGTGCGGGTGAGCGAATAGTGGCGTCTGGCTCTAAGTTTTTTAGAAGATACAATGAATGGGTTTATCGGATTCACGTTCGCAAATCTAGTGTCGCCTATGTTGGGTGGGGACGAGATGGCTCAGAGCGCGAATTTACTGACTGGAAGGTCCATGGTTCGACCGCGGCCTTTGCATCTCGACTTCTGTCCAGGTCTGGGCGACCTGGCACTATCCTAGCCCTCGTGCTTCCTTCGGGTGGCATGGCAGCTAGGCACCGAAACAGTTAAAGCTGAACGATTTTTTCTTTTTTATTATCTATGTTGGGTACCGCAGTTGAGTAGTTACTATCATTGCAGCGGGGTTTTCCTCGTCGGCTTTCATCTCGTGAGCGTGTAGTGCTGCTGATTACCAGGGTTTCGTTCATTGCAGGTGAAGAAAGCGAGAGTTAGGGGTAGCGATAACCATACCTACTTTTATGAGCGCACCCATAGCTGGTGGTCTTAGCCAACTACGGTGCAGTTGTATTCGTCCTAATGTTTCCACCTTGGTTACCTGAGGCTGTTGTAATGGTGTTTTCTTAACACTGATTTCCCGGGTAGTTTTGATGAACCACTCAGGATGCGCTCAAGTCGGCATCACGGCAATTCACTGGAAGCCTACGCAAGCAGAAGCCGATTGGCGTGGACTTTTGGGGCCTAACAGATTCGGAGGTCACGTCGAGTTTTACCAGTATCCTCTTTCGGTGTGGGAGAGGGTGCGCGTGAACGAGTGATCAGTGGGTCTTATACCTTAGATGCGTGACGGTCGCTCTCGTCGCTTGGCTAGTTTTTCTTATTGGATGGCGTCTAGATGGTCCTCAAGAACAACCGTTGTCTTGTTTCTAGAGTCCTCCATCTCACCGACTATGGTCGGTCCTGCCATATGACCCGCTCACCTGGTGGTTGATTCCGTAGGAACTCAGTTGTTTACAGATTTTGGGTCCAGTTCAACACGTTGATTGAATCTGTCATGGCGCACCGTGCTTTCGGGAGTCTCTGTCGTGCACATGCAAATGCCGGGATCTACCGACGGTGCGCAAGCAAGCTGCCCGGGTCATTTCGTTGCCGAGAACTCGAACGTAAGTCGGCAAAAAAGATTTTTGGATTGGCTTGAAAAATCTAAATTCCGGATCTCGGTACGCTATCGGCAATTCTAGACAGTTCCTGAGCAAACTGAGTGCCAAGCTAGAAGGTTATGTGATCTTTCGAAGTCGCTGGTTTATTGATTCATCGGGAAGTATTCATGATGGAATCACTTTAAAACAACCGAAGGGATAAAACGAGAAACTGTACATGTTCATGATTCTCTTCGTCAGATTCGGTGGACAAGTATGCACGGTGGGTGGGGCACAGGAACATGCGTAGGCCAAGCAGTTCCACTTTTCACCGTACCAAAAGTTGAAGCGTGGCATTGGTCAATCTAGATTTACTGAGTGATACTATTGTCATTTTGAAACAAAGTTCTACGTGGGATGCACAAGACCTGATCAGCAACTCATTCGTTACTATCAAACTCTTAATTTAGCTGGAGAAGAAGCAACAAGTTATTCCTGGATATGCTGATATAACGCCTGACCGACGGATTGCTCTAAGCGTGGGGACCACTGATATGATACTGAGCTGTCACAAGAGTCACACAAAAGTTGCATCTAAGATCTGGCTAAAAGGGCATCAGTCGAACCTAGAGTGAAACCACCTTTAATGAGGTGCCGGACGTCCAAGGGACTATAGTGACCAAAGGTAGGGATACTCCGAGAACAATCGGAACATCGAAATAATGGGCAGACGGTCCTTACGCGCATCATAGATAGATATCCGATATATATCGATTATATATATATATATATATATATATATATCCGAAACGCGACCTCCCCAACTTTCATACATGCGTGCCAAGGTCACCGGTTGAACTTGGATAAATGTAGTTCTAGACATGTGCTTGCACAAAGCAAGTGAGGAAGTATGGTAGCGTGGAACTGGGTCCAATCGGTGCGTTCCTTGTGGAAAATGGCGTGATTAATTTGGAGACTTAAGACGAGGTGATTAGATGGCTGGATCTACTGTGTATTGGGCCACCGTATACGGGTCGGAGAGGACTTATACTGTCAGCCAATGAGAACGGAAAGTAACCTATCAGCCGATAGGAGTGACCATCCCACCCCGAATCGAAGGTCACCGCCGGCAAGCAGAACGTGTAGTTGTGGAAGCGCACCACTGCACGTCTAAACCGCGTCACACTGGTGCGCCACTACGCACTGTTTATATCGCCTCGCTTGGTGACGGGGATTTTTTCAACAAAATTGCAATCCATCCCTCAAGATACCTCAGCTGCTACTGGAATCTCGCTTTTACTTCATAAGCAGTAGATCAGTCGGCCGGATAGGTTCGCTCGAATGTTTGCCTGAGTGCGATTCAAACCGTAAACATCAAGTCAGCAGTAAAACCTTACCTTCTTCTGAGACCGAATCCCATGGTTGACTTGGATACATAAACTCAGCGTTCTCTATCTGTTCGGTGATGTCTTCCTCCTCGTTGAAGGGAAATGTGCCACTGAGACTGAAAGGAATCAACGAAAATTTAAAAAAATAGAACGTCTTCACCAGAAATGCAGCTGCAATGGCGTGCCGCTGTGAATGTTGGACACTGGACGCCTCAATTTCTACATGGCTTATGAACGCGGAGCAGAAACTCCAGACTACGACCAACGTTGGATATTTGCGCTAGCTTTGTCGGGTTCGGCTGGCGCAATCATTGAACATAGATTTGTACTGGAGGTCAACATTTATCAAACTATGGTCCATTTTTTCTTGAACGGAACTTTCCGTAGCGTGAGAAAAAGTTACTCAGAGGCACGACTGAACTTTGAGCTTCACTTTATCACGCGAAATAGCATCTATGACCCACGGGATCATATGCCATCTAACTCATCCAAACTACCTCATGGCCTGGCGGAAAAGCCAGTGTTCAGCAGTCGAATTTCTCTTCAAAAGGGTGATCTTGTTTCGTGAAACTAGAATGAAACTTTTGACGTTAAACGAAACTATGGGTTCTTGTTCGAGCGTACTTACCTCACGTATAGGATGACTCCAACAGACCACATGTCGATTCCTCGGTTGTATCCTCGGTGCTTCAGAACCTCAGGCGCTGTGGAAGGTAGGGTAGTGCATAGTATCGATCAGTTAAAATAGTAGAAACCTGGTTCGTAAACGAGGTTAGTGTTAACGAGGGACCCGAATAAACCCTAGGCGGTATTTTCCAATTGAATAGGATGCACAAAGGACGCTTCGTATTCCAATTGGTACGATATTCGAGATATCGGAGTAGATTTTTTTGACCGAATAATAGTTGTTAGGTTGCTAGCAACTTCGAGAGCTCAAATCTGATTTCGCTCCTTTTGGGGCTCATCAGGTGGGCGCGATCCCCGAGTTTCCTTGAACCGTATTTTCTACTTGAACACCAAATTGTGCGCACTCGGCGAAATGCACTCATTTTCACGGGGGACTCACCCGAATTCCAGCTAAATCCCTTGTTTATATTGCTTTCCAACCGCATGTGCTACACAAGGTCCTCGTGTTTCAGTCGGTACGGTAGTTGAGATGTTGCATGTTTATATACTGGTATATGGGGGCGAGATGGTTCAGTGGTTAGAGTGCGAACTCACTGACCGGAAGGTTCGTGGTTCGAACCCGACCCATTCATCTCGACTTCTCCTGTCTAGGCTTGGGTAACCCGGCTGTATCTCAGCCCTCGTGCTTTCTTCGGGTGGCATGGTAGCTAGGCACGGAAAAGGTGTTACAGCTGAACCGTACCAACAGAAACGTGAGGCAGACTGTGAAGCACGTTCATGAACGAGGAATTCAGCTAAGATTCATTTGCGTCTCCCTTGAATGCCAGCTTAATTTCAAACTCAGTGTCTTCCCCGTCTAGTTGCAACTTCGCTGCTTTTTTCGTCCCTCGCTACCACAGGGACATCGCCTTGGCTTTGTTCACTGAAAGTTGTTTGGATTTTCTAACGTCATACCTTTAACATGTCAGTCCATTCGGACCACACGGGGATCCTCATTAGTTGATCTTACATTCTTCTGTTCATAATATCGAAGGATTTTCCATTCCCGACATCTGTTGTAGAACATGAAATGATATTTTGGCAGGGTACTTTATTTGTCCAGGCGCGGGGGAGAGTTCAGCAACCATTATACTCTTTTTTACGCGGATCTACAGACGTGATCCGTGCTGCTAATTGAAATTATTTGGTAGGACATGGCACCTTTCTCCTTTCTTGAAGCAGAGCTGAGAAATTAGGTGACACGGTACCCAACTTGCAAACCGCGTATCCCTGGGGCCAGTCAACATTGCGCCACCCTTGGAGACGCACCATCTTGGAAGGGGGCGTGGGCTCTGGGCTCTGCAAACATTCATTTCCAATACTTCAGTGAACACGCACTGAAGAAAAAATTATCGACAGCATAACGTCAATGTTCAATACTGATGGTTCGCTGCCGTACAACCATGATTTAATCAAAAACCTTAGTGTGACGAAAGGAATAAAAGTGGACGGGGAAGGGACTTACTGCTACCTACCACAATAAGTCTGACGTGCTTACATCTCCAGACATATCCGGGTAATCTGAATAGAAACTGGCAAGAAAAACGCCATTGTCATCAGCTAGGAGCCACATCTTGCAGCGTCTCCGGCCAGGCTCAGTGGGGATCAGGCGGTCCCCATCCTGGAAGGCGGGTCGCACCCAGAAATTTCGTAATGGGATTCGTACCCCTCTGCTAGGTCACAGGTTGACCACCTCCACTTTCGCCACTCTGAATTGGGCACGGAAAACAACACATCGGCAGACGATGGTTTGGCATACGCAACACATAGCTTACCCAACGCAGCTTCTGGTGCCGGACAAATTCTTCGATGGAAGTCCGCGGTGCACAACCGGACGCTCGCTTTCTACTTGCCCCGTTACGGATTCGCTGACAATAACCTCGCGATCCATGGTTCAGAGACAATGGTTTTCGAAAGTCTGATAATGTCTCAGTTTCGCTGCTCGAACAGGCCAATTCTCAAAACCGTACATCAAAACAGCTCGTACTGTAGCCTGATACACATGTCCCTTGAGATTTTTTATTTTCTTGAAATGAGACTCATTTCCTGGGAGGATCTCTGTCATTATCGTCTTTCCCTTGGGGAATTCACTCACTTTATTGCCATGTGGGAAGCCGCACTCAGCTAAGGTTTTGCTCATTTTGTAGAGTGAGATGCTCCCTTAAAGTGCCTAGCCCAAAAGAGAGTCCACTATGGTAATAAGAAAAACGATAATGATAAACTTTATCCGATAGTTTCGCTCACACAGAGGGGCCTTCACTATGGTTCAGCTGTAGCATCCCCTCGGTGGCGAGCTGCCATGCTACTCGAAGGAAGCACAAGGGCTGAGATACTGCCAGGTTGCCCAAGCCTAGACAGGAGTAGTCGAGATGCAGAGGCGGGTTCGATCCACGGAACTTGCGGGCAATAAGTTGGTACCTTAACCACTGAGCCATCTCGAGCTCAGGCTTTTAATATGTATGACGATGGTACGCACTGGATAGTTCCTGCATTCACTGTGTTGGATACCTGAAGGCGAGAACTGCAAACTGACTCAGGTCAACGTGCAAATGAACCATACGAACATCAATAAAAATAACAGCCTCTATTTTGTTCGACCAATTCGTACTTCAGAAGTTCTTGATCCATGCATTTTGGCCCATTCCGTACTGCTCGTTAAATTGTTTTTCTTTCATTAACAATAGGAACGGTAACTTATCTCCACAGGGGTCGTTTTCCCAGCATAAATACCCCCTTTTACGACCTCATTTGTGAAGCTCTGAGCAAACGCGTTTCTTCAAGAATGTGTACGTTTTTGCTGCAGCCTTGACACAGCTTCGGGGAGAGACTGATGCCGAAACAGGTCCGGAATTTTTGCAACTATCTTCCGGTTGCCTGAGACTTAACTAGTTTGCCTCGCGCGGTGATTTCGGGCGTCTTGTCTAACCATGTAGTCCGTGTAATTAGCACGTCCATTCGACGTTGCAAAAATTGTTTATGACGATTCCAAATGCGTTATTTCCGGCGCTTATGTTTAGCCTGGGGCTTATTCTTATGCCAAAATCAATGGCTGTAGGGCTAGTTGTTTGATGTCCCTCGTCACAGCCACTCAGGTCTTTTTATATAAGGAGCAATTACTTTTGATTCCTCTGGGCCATAGCGACCACTAGGTCGGCGTTGAAAGTAGGAGCAAGAGCACACACGGCCGTGTTGCTCAAGGCTACGAGCATCAGTAAGGCAGCTGATCAGCGAGTGTAAATTGGGATTCGCTACCGTCGTCATCGTCACCGGGATGGCGTAACCGTCTCGCGGCACAAGAGTTTGAGCAGGCCAGAATGATATGAATTCCTGCTGATCAGTGGCGGTCACTTTGTGGAGCAGAATTCTCCGACATACCTGAAGTTTTGCCAGGCGCAGGTTTAATAGTGTTGATTGGCGCATACGATACTCAAAAGGGTAACTGTCACGGCCAATCACATGTTTATTTTCTAGTATGAACGCAGAACATTCAAACCCTGTTCTTTTTGGTGCAAGTACTTGTTACCTACGGCGGACTGGGCCGCGCTCCTTTAAGAAGCATTCTTTTTGGGTGCACTCTATCTGTCGATCTCCTTCTGGGAATCGAGTAATTTTCACTTTAGAACCCCTTGCTCCTCAGGGGCACTGTACTTGAAAACAACAATGTGTTGAGTCCAATTTTTTTTTGCAATCTTCCATTTACTCAATTCCATCCCTCCTACGGTAGATCTTTGTCCTTGTTGAAACTCGGACAGTGCTGAACTGCCTGACATCTTCAAGCTGAACCGAATAACTCATCTGCCAGATAGTTTAAGGGTATATCTTACATAGTGAGCCGTTGATTGTTTGATTGATGCCGACTAATTAAACATCGTTCAAAGCATCACGTGAGTTTGTGGGGCTGATCGTTCAGCAAACATATTCCTTCCACGGCAGTAGGGTACCTCAAGGACTGATAAATTCGACGACTGCATTTCGAAAGGTGGCTGAAATAGTCAGGAAAAATGGAGTGAATTGGTGGGGTTTCACCCATGGGCTTTGTTATTTCACTGTGAAGCTGATGCACTGTGCCGCATTCTGGGATCCTTCCAGTTCTAACGGTCCTGCTTCTACAGTAGTTGTTTCTGGATCTGCTGTCAGCACTTTTCTCCGTGGGCGTCAGCGTATGTCGTCTGTGCTGACTAACGAGCATCTGGTTTTATACCCTCAGAGAAGAAAACTTAGGCATAAGCAGACTGACACTCCACGAACTTGTCAGTAGTAATTCAATGATCTCATATTAGTCGGTTATGCATGGATTATCTACTTAAACGCCAGAGTACTTATCTATCGCATTTAGCTAACAAAAAGCACGTATAATGAACTACAATTTCCCAGTATTCAGATGCAGATGCCTTGCAAGCAGTAGTGTGCAACTTCAACTTGAACACTAATTAATCTCGTCAGAGACTAATTGTACTTCTGCGTGTTTGAACGCGAGTCTTAGTTCCTTTCACTACTAGCCGGATAATAAGTGTTAATTTGGTGAAGTCTAACGATGCCACGCTGCAGCTGCTATTATCGATTAGTGTGGTATGCTGCCAGTGTTGAACTGGAGCCGGTCGATAGGACAACGCACTGCTACTGGCTGCAAAATGCTTATGAGGTATGTGCAAAGTCTGGTTCACAGTTGATGCGTGCACGTTCCGGCATTCGTATTGTTTGTCACCACAACTTCTTTAATGAAGTTATATGAAGATATGCTCATCAAAGTCTGTCACTGCATGAAAACCCCGGTTGCACTTGTGGCCAAGGATATGTTTAGTTCACATTCTGGTCAGTGTGAGAAATCGACGTTTGCAGCGATGAAGCACGTAAGCGGTCGCGACTGCCAAAGCAGCGCACAAACTTGAGGGAGAATTTCTTGGACCTAGTGTTTGCGTTTTACTCCAACGTAACCCCCCATGGTAAGCAAGGGATACCTGCGAATGGCGTACAGCACTGCGGCTTGTCAAAACTAGATATGGAAATTAACTAATGTCCTTGTAAACTCTTAAATCTCAGTTGACCACAGTGATAATATGGACAGAAAGTGTTTCCTCCCTCAGTTGAGATAATCTCATCCTAAAAGTATGGACACTATGTCATCCGATATACGGTGCGAACGTTTTGTATAGGTTTAGTCGTTTATTCAAACTTCTCTGAAGCCCCGACTATTAGAAAAAGTTTATTTATGAGGTTTAAACCCTCAACGGGCCAGGGCAAGCAGCCCGTCATCTTTCCTTCATAGTCCCATCGCTGTAGACAGATCAGCCTTCATACAGGATTGTCCCAAATCATGTCAGAAAACCCAGAGAAATTTCTACTTCAGCGCGTCATATACAACCCTGAACGACCTGAGGCAAACATTGGTACCTAAATGACTTCAAAGTTGTTTGAAAGCTGGCTGAAAATTGGTGTGAATTCAAGATCACTATCAGCTGACTGTCAAACGTGTGCACACATTACAGTGTGCAGTCACATAGTGATACGCCCCATTGATACCTCTCTGACCATTTGACGCATGCATGAGCTGTCAGGACATATTGACTCATGTCAGAAGAATATTCGGGGTGAGATGGCTCAGTGGTTAGAGCGCGAATTTACTGACCGGAAGGTCCGTGGTTGGAACCCGACCTCTGCCTCTCGACTTCCCCTGTCTGGGCTTGGACAATCTGGCAGTATCCCAGCCCTCGTGATTCCTTCTGGTGACACGGCGGTCAGACACTGAAAGGGTACTACAACTGAACGAAGAATATTTGAGAAATATCTCAAATTCTGATGAAGTCAAGAGACAAGTAAATAAGCTTCAAGCCAAACCAGATTGGAGATACACTTACTGTTGGTAATTACGTGTTCGAACTCCGCGTACAATGCTGTCACTAAACGGATAAAGTGCGGTATCGCACCTGTGATTCCAAAATCAACTTTACCTGAAATCAAGCCTGCAATTAGAGTGACGGCTGCATGCGAGAGTGATTTGCAGAGTATTTAAACAGGACCTTATGGCGATTCCCTTTTACAACGAGGCATCGTCTGTATTAGGAGAAATCTGCTCCCAGTATAGTCGAAGTTGGTCCAGAACAAGCAGGTATGTTATGATTGCACGGCAAAGCATGAACCACTAAAGCGAGCTGGAATCGATTTCACGGTAATCGGTTTCGATAATTCTTGAAATGTCTGATTTATTTTTACCCGACTCCTAGATATTGATAAATTACTCTCATCAAGTCACATGAATAAGACTCTGGCATGTGAGTCTGAGTCTTAGGAGAAGTTTGAAATCTACGGAAAACAATTCAACCGAGTGAGGACGGTCAACTCAGTCAAGTTTCTCACCAATACTCCAGGGCAACGTCAACTTACCGTTCACTCGCAACCTCCGGGGGTCAATGTGAGCTGAAACAGGCTGGTATCAGTGGCCCTATCTATTTCATTTTCATCGGTACTGGCTAAGACAACGGTTGTGGGGCAGTGTTATCATCTATGCTGGCCAATTCATCAAACAACGAACGATTGGAAAATCAGTCAGTCGTTTTCGAAATGGCTCACAATTCGTGGAAGTATCTAATACGTTTTTTTAAATTGTGATGACCCGATGAACGTCAGCAGTGTAAAACTGGCACTGATCTACCGGCTGGTTTTAATCAGTCTGCACGTACTGCTCGTAACTACGTAGACCACTCAGGCATATGTAAGTAGCAGTTAGGGAGCAGGCCACCGACCGAGAGGGGTTGTTGCTTAAATCCCACGTTGCTTTTTGATTGTTCCTGCTTAGTTCCGCTCATCCAGACAGTATATGTGTATATGAAAATCCCTGCTAACCCTTCCATTCGGCTGGGATGAGATATGCCTCTAACCTGCTCCGTTACTTAAAAGTACACATTGTCTGGAGTGATGTGATGGGTACTCGGTAGAATGATCATACAGGATAAGCCGCCAACTGAGGATAAAATGGTCTGAGTTCTACTCAAGAGAACCAAGTCAAGATGAAGAATGATGGACAGTTTCCGGTTAGACGCAGCTCATTACTGGATGGCATCAAGGTTGCATGGCTGACAGTTCTTCAAGGAGCTGTTTATCTTCTACCGGGGATATAAAGTTCGCGGGTCTTAGCGAGGTGGAACACTGCAGTCGAAAGTTTGCAAATGCACAGATGGTGATCCCCCGTTAAGTTTAGCAAATAGTGCAGTACAGAGGTGAAGTAAAAACTCGCGTGCCCAAAGGGAAACTGCTCACTAAGGGAAATATCTCTTCCCGGACTTGCATATCAAACGATGGCTTGCTCAACCTAAAGAAGAACTTGAGAAATCTGGCATAATTCAGCAATCTTCCCGGAATATTAATACTGCGCTTGTTCGTTCGTTCTGTTCGTCAGCAAAATATAAGTGTAACCTTAAAGTAGCTGGAAAAAGTCCTCAAATCCCTGTTAGATTCTGGCTACTTTTTGGGCCGACCCTCTAATCATCGAGGTATACCTCCATTAGCTTCATATTTAGACGCAGGAAACACTCTCCATTCTCTACTTTGTCCAACCTTTGCACAACTTGACGGTTTACCTTTCGCGATATGGGGGGGGGGAGCAGGAGAACTAACATAAGGTTGTCTCAAAGAAATATATAGCGCCTCAGTAGAGTACCCATCTGCATCTTAATTTCACACGCACATGGTTTCAAATCCCCTCCCTTTGTGTCTGTCAGCCCAGCTGAAATAGCACACTAGCAAGTCAATTTGCTGGCGGTTTTTTGTGAAAAACCTGCCCGATCTTCCTCTTGCTGTGAGCTCGTGATAGAGTGTCTACACTCTTTTGTTGGAATGCCACTTGTCAGATCAACTAATCGATAAGTCATCTAATGGACACTGATGGTGTTGACATTAA
The DNA here is from genome assembly GCA_004794785.1 of Opisthorchis felineus. Taxonomy (NCBI): domain Eukaryota; kingdom Metazoa; phylum Platyhelminthes; class Trematoda; order Opisthorchiida; family Opisthorchiidae; genus Opisthorchis; species Opisthorchis felineus. The sequence goes on along the minus strand of SJOL01012104.1, from coordinate 1,118,532 downwards.
AGGTTAGATGAGTGTGAGGACCTTGAAAATGCCGTGGGCCCAATGTGACGTCTACACATCCGTCTGGATTAGGAGCAATTTTCGAATTCTTAACTTTATAGTGGAACAAAAATTAACAACAGAATTATATTAGCTGAGGATCCAAAACATATTAACTTCAGCTACTTTTGAAAATCGGGACATTCTCAAGTGGAAAAAGATTGTGTTTCTGGAAATTGGTGAAATGGGCCTTGCTTCTATTAACCTTGACCATCGCAAATGCTACAGAGCATTTAAGCCACCCAGTCAATCAATCAGCTTCAACCAATCAGCATCACAGTATCAGATCTATCGTGATCGATTGCATGAAGTTTTGAATTTGCTTGGATTTCTTTCCCACAGGCGTCCAGTAATAGGTGTTCGGCATATTGTGAGGCAGATACGGATAGACTACCTGGCAGTTAAGTATCTTGTATGTAGGCTAATATTCAGGTTACAGTCGTCATCCAGAGTGTTCGATTCAAGATGAAGCTCACACAAATGATCAGGCTTCAACATAGTCGGCAGTGTTTTCTACTTTAACAGGAGTCTGGCAAAACACCTAGGCCATCCGTTGCGCAAACCTCCACAAATGCTAGATATGTAGTCGGGTCCCAGTTACTCCGTCACACCGTGCCACCATAAAGAGTGACTAGAGAAAAGTTCACACTTTGTTAACACAGTTCATGGCCAGAGGCCTTTGTTTTTGATAGAGTATATCTCAACTTGGTCTTTCGTTTGTCACTTTTTCTTCATGATGAACGTTTTCTACGAAATGTCCATCTAAGCAAATGAGTCAATCTACCTAAAAATCAGAAGTGATTTACAGAAAATGGGACTAATCCCAGGAAACATTCGGGCCTTTCATCTGACAAGAAGTCAGTCCATAATCAGGTCTTATATCACTAATTAATGTGGACTGTTCGAGTGGAGGATAAGTGGCGCTGTCCCGAATAGGTGTAACCTAATCGCATTAATAACTAGCCATTCTTGGTCAAACGATACGGCGGTAAGCTACCAGCCAGAAGGTCGTGGGTTTGAGTGGCCTCAGAGTTTCGTAACAAGTCCTCCACTGAGGATTTCCCGACAAGGATGAAAAGATGTACAGTGCACTTTAGCTCCGTTCTCTTGGACTACATTTACCTACCTTTTGACGTTAGCCGCACCTAATAAAGCGGTTTGTGCTCCAGATGGCTCAGTGGCTAAGGCGTGAACTTACTGATAGGAAGATCCGAAACCAACCTCTGCGTCTCAACTGCTCCCGTCTGGGCTTAGGCAACTTGGCAGTATCTCGGCCTCGTGCTTCTTTCGGATGGCACGGAAGCTAGCTATTTAAGGGGTGCTACAGCTGAACCATTTCTACTAAAGCATTTGTGTGCATGAAAGTTGGTGGATGATGACAGATTCAGTGAGGTTATTTATTAACAGGAATTTACCGAATCGGATAAGACTGGGTTTGTAAATTCGGACGGTAGAACAATCTCGGGGACGAGATGGCTCAGCGGTTAGAGCGCGGAAGGTCCGTGGTTCGAACCCGACATCTGCATCTCGACTTCTGTCTATGTTTGAGCAACCTGACAGTATCCCAGCCCTCGTGCTTCCTTCGGGTGGCATGGCAGCTAGGTACCGAACGGGTGTTACAGCTGAACAATTTATTCTTATTTTTTTAGAATAACGTCGCTCTATTCGGAAGGAAAAAGGCTGACGATTGGAAATGAAAAACCTAACTGCATCCTGATATGCGATGCTGATAAGAAGCGAAATCTGGAATTAAACGGATTTAATTTCAAATTTGAGTGTAAGTTTCCAAGCCTTGGGAACAAGAACGTCGCGACCGAAACGCCGCATTGTTAGGTTTTACAAGTACAGCGCAGAATTCTGAGTCAGGCCTTATTTTACGGTAGTTTCGTTTTGGTTCACCTGTGAGAAGTCTACGCATCATGGCTTTGACCTCCAGTCTCACGTTTTGGCAGCTTCTGAGAAAAATAAACTGCCTTAGGGTGATTGGAAACACCACAAGGTTTCCCGATGACAGTGAACTCTTTGTTCTTTGTTGATGAGGTTGTCTTTGAAATCAGTACAGACCAATTATGGAACCCGTTTCGTACACATTACCCCGTTTAGTAGCAGACGCTTCGAAAAAGAACGCTGAGGAAGCTGCAGACAAATGGGTTAAGATCAGAAAATTTATAGGCGTTGACATTCAGTATACTTTGCAGACAAGTACGACTTAACGGCAAACCATCCTGAAAACTGTGAAATCTTTTCCCATCAGGTCTAAGTTTCTTTTCAATGGTTGGCCCAAGCCTGTGCGACTAAGATTTGACTCCATATTTAAAACTTTATTTTCACATTGCCGGAATGTGTGAATGCACTTCAATCAAGCAGACTGGTACCGATGAACACGTTTTATTCAGTTTATTAACACTTGCAAAAGTTATCTATCTTCTTGACTTTGAGAAAGCAAAATCGCCTTCTTATTTGTGGATACCTTTGTGGTCAGAACTATCTTAAAATAAATGCTTGTCTGTCCCACACCTGTGTACTGCCGGGCCTTGCAGGTGCTCATTGCAATTATCTTGGAAGCAGCTGCAATATGGATAGTAATCTATGCGGATAAATACATCCGAATATAATGACCCCTGTATATAGAATGTTCGATCACACCACTCCAAAGCCGACGCTCAGCCTGGAAAAGACCCTAACAGATTCACCTGCATCTTGATTACCATAACGAATGACGACGTACTCAAGCCAGTCAATCAGAACATCCCATAAAATTAATGAGCTTTTTTTCCATGTCCATCAACTAAGACCCCACTCATTATCTGTTAATTCCAGGAGCAATTTTATGGACCCCGGTTATTGAGATCCAACCGGTTTCACTCTCTCGGGTTCTAGGATTGTCATTGGTCTTCAGTTATCTTCTAAAAAAATTCCATGGATTACGCTTTCTCGGTTCTCCTGCCGAAATGTATCTTAAAATCGTTACGTTCACTTCGGAGCTGAACAGCTGAACAAGACCTCAAACAACTTGATGGATTTAAATACTCCATTCGAGTGTTCTAATTACACTACCTGTATATTCATAAGTAGTAAGAGAAATAAGGCAATTTACCTTCGTGCTCAATTCAGTCAGCTCTTGGTTCACAGTTGTTCCATCCGTTCTCATAACACAAACAATGCGCCCCTCCTGAAAACTGAATGGAATGCTAACCTGGAATCTTGTTCAGAGGATCAGAGAACCATTGTTTTATCAAATGTATGACTAATTAGCCTGAAGAAACCACAGCTTTGACAAACATTTGAGAGAATCATCTTCGCATCATAGAAGCAGCAGCGTCTTCGATGAGCCACTCCGAATTTTGGGCACACTGCGCCACTCTATCACCAAAGGAAAGGCAGTAATCAGTATTAAGGTGGTCGTCTGAGAACGCATGCTGACGGCACTTTCCTACATTAACTACTCTACGACTTGTTTCACTCCTGTTATATTATTCCGGTACGAATCGAGTTGTATGGTAAAACAGTCACTCTAGGTATTCCTATGTCGTTTTTAACATGAATCATGCTTTTAGCTCGCCAATAGAATCTGATGTCAGAATTATCGCCTGGACAATGAGATCTAACATATGATTTTGTCTACTGAACAGCCCACTCTGAATACACACTGTGACCGGCCGTGAATTCGGGGTGGTTTTACAAGTCAGTAGGAAAAAGGAGTAAAATTTTCTTTGCTCAAAGTCACGTGTCTAGACTGGATCCAGGATAAAACAACTATTACATCAAGATTGTCGTGCATTTTTTAACCTCTTCAAATTCACTTACTTGTCCAAAAGACGACAGACGAGTTTTTCTGTGTTTGCAACGAAGGACGTTCTACTGTAGATTAAAGTTCACGGGCACTTATCTGAGGGGTCTACGAGGGCTGCGTTAGGGTGAGAATAACGATAAACGAAACGGAGGAATTCCTCCTGGTTACTAATTCATCCTAGTAGATAATTTGAGCACACCTATCATCAGTCTGTGGTAGTCATCCAAGAAACGTGCGAAATCGGGATCGAAAGTAATGATTCCCTGGCAAATGAAGTTCCCAAGAAAAAAACCGAGTTGATGAGCCCCCATAACGAGTACTAATCTATATGACAGAGTCGGACTTACCCAAATAGGCCGGCGTACCGACAAGCGAGCGACGGAATGACTTCTCGTTGATGATACGAGCGAAACCAAAATCACATAGTTTGATCTGAGGGAACTGGTGTGCCCTCTCCTACGGAAAGAAAGGGAGAAAACAGTTTATCTTTGGACAAACACATCTTGAGGAATGCCGTAGTATCCTGAGCAATTCCTCTTCTGGATTTCGATCGCACTGTAATTTTTCCATTCAGATGAAATGTGACAGAGAGTTTCCCTGTCACATTGTCACGGTTAACTTCAGGCCGTTTTTGAAGTTCTGGTCAAAGAAACGTAGTTTTAGGCTCAGAAGACTACCGTGTTGAATGCATGGTAGATCCTAGCTCTTGAACTGAGAGTTCTGAAATGTTTCTCAGTATCAGTCTAAAGCCGCTAGTAATGAAATTGTGATCTGAAGGGAAGGTATGCTTTAATAGGGCGTTCCAGTTACCAAAGCGTTAAACCTGCTTCCACTGACTCTTCAGTTCAGGTACTACACTGATTGGGAAGGCGCTTCTGACAGAAAAAATCGTTTCCTGCGGCAAATTGAATCGCGTTTGGGGGTCGGGAATAGGGTAGTTTCATCCAACTTCCAAGCTTATTGTGTAAAACAAAGTAACATTTAAAACCTATTAGTCTTTCGGCATAGAATTTTTGACGTCTTGCCTACTTTGCGTTAAGCTATGCGACTAACTGAATACCGACCCCCACAGACAAAGTTCCACTACCTCAGCAGGCCATCTTCAATTTCGTCTGCCGTTTCACGTGTGAGTGCTCGGCCACATGCCTTGGCAGAACTGGGACGCCAGTTAGACCTAGACAAGCGGAACACATCCCGATTTGGAAACAGCAACATGTGAACCAATCCGCCTCACCACAACCAAATAGAAAGCCAAATCCTGAGACAAGCACGCAGTCGATATAAGTTCCCTCGATAGCACATAGTTTACTTGAAATTGATGTCTTGAAAGTTGTTTCGTTTTGGCAGTTACGTTTCACATCGTGTAGAGGACCATGGACCGTGAAGTTATTGAATCTGCTGCTATAATGGAAACTCAAATCCAAAGAGTCAGCTTCTTCCCTGAGTCCTGCGTGAAGTGTCAACATCAGAAATTCGTCATTTTCCATTCAGAGTCTTGGACTGCATGAGGCTTCTGGGCGTGCCACAACAACTAGAGCGTCAGTTGTTTCTCCGCGGTGGTAGGGTCGTCTTTGACCCAACAGTGAGATATTATGGTCTGCTGATGCTATGCTACCTGAGGCGAGCACGGGGCTCACTGTGACCTTCAGGTCTAAAGCACAAGAGCTGCATCACGCTTAGCAGTCGCACCTTTTGTGCTTTAGGTGCTGGCTAGGTTGCTGGACTCTTCTTACATGCAAGTTTGTTCTGTGGCGGTCACTCCCTTGTTTCTTCAGGCAACTTCGCTTAATTTGTTTGGTACATCCGGACTCACCAGATCCGGACACCAGACTCAAGATCACCCAAATCACGTGACAATTCCTGTCCCACTTGTAACCTTAACCGACAACACCATGTACACTAAAATTTCCTATCCATTTTGTCAACGAGGCGACCACTTGCGTCACATGCCAGGCTTGCGACCTTAAACCACGTCAGGTTAAGTTGTATTCAGGTTCGTGCATGTATCAAACAAGAATGGTCACCCCTCTCTTCACGTTGCACACAATAAATAGGCATGCAACTCGGCCCAGCACACACACACACACACACGCACAGGACCGGAAGTCAACCGAGCTCCACCAGTCTCCACGGGCAACTACAGAAAACGTGTAGCAGCTAACTGCAGAGAAAACACGTCCCGCGCCCGGAACTTCATTCAGGATCTCTCACCTGTCTTCTACCGAAGTGTTGAAACATCTAATAGTAGTCTATTCGATCTAAAATGCGGTCAATTTCAGTTTAGAACTTGGACACTCACTAATATGTGTAAACTCATTGCCCTCCAACCAAAATAACCTTGCTGATTTGCCGAACCGGCCTAGCTCCTGTCTACTTCATTCAACTACCTCACTTAGCATTCGAGCAGATACAGTGTATGGTGCTCTTTTTAGAGATGCCTGAATTTTTTATACCAAAGTGCAAACAGTCTGTTGCCTAACTCAATATGTGCCCCCGGTTGGTGAATGTCGCTCACACCAATGCTGTTAAGCAACTGTAAGCAAGAGTTCTCTCATACGTTTTCTGGAATTTCTTTGACCGACCTCTTTGAGGCAGGCGTAGTCTCCCAGTCATCATCACCCGTTTTCTTCCCCTGAGCCCTAAGTCTTACGCAACTCATTTGCAAATCACTTTGATGTTAATGGGAGACTCGCCAAAATGCACACCACTTCATTTAGGACCAGCCTTGAGGTCATACTTTTCCAAAACACCTTCCAGTTCATCCTTTGTGCTGATGGTATGAAGTTATTGCTAAAAGTCTGAAAGCATTACAACAACTGTGCCTGTTGTTAGTCTGTCATGTAGGTGTTTCCCGGAATCTGACAGAGGACCTGGTTGTGAGCTGTTTCTGGATTTTGAGCAATCGTCCGCTGCCACTTTCATTCGGGATCATAGTCGGTTAATCCAAGATCTTCACGAAGGAGCCTCCAGGCAGTCTGCGTGCTGCGACTCTGTTGAAAACTATTAGCACGAAATGGAATGCGATGGACTACGTAGAGTTTCTACCTCCAGCAACCGTTTCAGGCAAGTGAGTTCAAAACATTCGTCACAATTATTGTTAGTTCTGGTTTGATAAATTTGAGTGTGACATGGATTTAAAGGAAAAGCGTTTGAAATTTTTACCAGTTGTGCAGTAACAGAACCATGCGGCCACTATGGGGCCACCTCTTGACCCATCAGAGCAAGGATAGGGACGCACGAATAAGCAGCGTTTAATCTTACTACTGGTTTCATTTCAGTAACTTAGTGAAAGGGAGGAAATTTTCACTCTGCCACAGAAGCAAATACAAGGACCCCGAACTGTCCGGTACGACATAATGGCAGACAAGAAAATTCACTCACAGGCGAAAGTTCAGGCAAATCCAACGCCGGAATCGCATTGTGGGGCGGAATGGCCAGGAGGACATTTTCCGGTTTCAGGTCACAATGCACTATGCTTCGAAGATGAAGATAACGCAGAGCAATCAAGACTTGTGTGACGAGGTATTTTGTCACACGTTCCGTCAGTCGACCTTCGGGTGACCCCAGAATCAGTTCAAGCATGTCGCCTGCCAATTTCTCCATCACGACAAACACCTGTGAGTTAAAGGGAGGCACCGGAAAGTGACTACCAAAAAGACACTTCACTCGAATTCGAAGGGGCAAGATATCACTTCTGATTCAGTTTGCTTTTGGCCTCATCACAAGAGCTCTAAAGTGATTACGTCTCAGTTTTCACTGGAGACATGTTTCTAAGTGACTTATGCACCGGATCGCCTGTGAAACATCGTCTGGTTTGTTCGAGAGACTGAATGCCCTCCAAGTTCTTGTGCTTTCACATTTGTCTGCAAACCGTGAAAGAAGTGTTTTGTAGTCCTACTACTGGTCGGACTTCAGTAGGTTAGCTAAAGGCGAAATAAGTCCGTTGTGTCAGAGCTTGAGCGTTCCTGAGAGTCAACCACCACACAGTAGACCGTGTTGACTTTTACAATGTTGCAGGTGTATACTTTTTTTCAGTCTCTTGTGAGGTTTTTCAGCATGTGAACTGTTGGGCCATTTTCTCAGGTCCATTGGAACGAGTTAGGATGTGTATGGAGGTTCCCCTGTTGCTGAACAACGTCCGAATATTCAAAAACGATTCTAGTCGAACATCATGTAGACTAGTTAGAAGAATACCCGGTAAAAACAGCGAGGCACAACTATAACATAGAAAGTGTACATCTGTAAAAGTGTTACGTGAGAGGGGAGTAAGGACGAGGAACACTGGTTAGCGATGAAAGTGAGGCAACGGCTACATTAATTTAACTAATGCCCTGCTCTTGAATCATAGCATCCAAGTGAGTTGTAATCCTGTTGATAGTCGGACCCATTGCGCATTTCCTCCGGTGAACTAGGAAAAAATTTGTCCTCAGTTATTTCTCTTGGAAGAGAGTAGCACCGAATTCTCGACGTCATCATTTAGCCCATTCGCAAAACAGCCTAGAAAATATTTCCTTCGACTGAGTAAGCAAAATGGTATGAAGGGTCTGGATTCCACATCTTTCGATGCTATTCGCACTTCAGTTTGATCAATCCCATTATGTGAGTGGATGGTGACTAGCAGTGTATTATCGCGCATAACTGACCTCCAGAATAGAACGAATAGACATTCGCACACGCAATTTTTGTCACAGTCGTAAGTTTAAACAATCAAACTACCGGTTAACATGGTGAACTTTCGATCCCCTCCTCACGATAGGTATGGTTAACACACCACAAGGCGCTTTAAACTGAGCACGCTGGACAGAATACATGTCCGCAATATCCACCTCGTTTAGTGGACAACTTAAACAGGAGTTTTGAAAACTAGACACATAGTTCAAGTGCGAACACGTTCGCCTGTTCAGACGTGGTTGCTCAGATGCGTCCACCGTGTAGTGTTGAGGTAGTGGTAAAACGCTTGCCTCCTGTGTCAGATGTCCGGAGTTCAAGGAGCAGTTCATGTTCTGCTCATGAGCTCTAATAAGAGCTAAACTGAACTCCATTCCTCCTCCACTTTGGTATATATATATATATATATATATATATATATATATATATATATATATATATATATATATCGTGCAGCTGTAACACCCTTTCGGCGCCTAGCTGCCATGCCACCAGGAGGAAGCACGAGGCCTGGGATACTCTCAGCTTGCCCAAGCCTGGACAGCGGAAGTCGAGAGGCAGAGGTCGGGTTCGAACCACGGAGCTTTCGGTCAGTAAATTCGCGCTCCAACCGCTGAGCCATCCCTATTGGTGTGGACTGACCAGAGTAGCTGATGCTGGACAGGAATGGTGGTGTGACTACAAATTCCACCATTCCCACAACCACGTACAACGAATATAAACGACAAGAATTTTTCAAATTTTTTGAATTGATTTTTCATCTTTCATTCCTAGGTGATCAAGTCACGGACATTCGCAATAGCACGACCTTGAGACTGGGTTGTCGCGTCATGTGCGGTCTTTCATGCTGCTTGTGTCGACCTTGTCTGATGAAGTAGGCCGAATCAAATGACAGACAACTCAAAACTAGCAGACCTTTTGATGCACGAAGGCGTTACGCGAAGAGCAGGTAATTCAGCGCGGGAGCTGTGTGCATAAAGGTAGATATTTTGCTGCAGTATATGCATCTTATCAAAGTTGGCCCGATGATTCTCAAAGTACTTCACATTGAAAAGTCCACAATCTTTCGTCTCCTTTGAAACAGTTTTACGCTGATTTTGACATTGGAGATGGAGTAAAGAAGACAAAATTTCCGATTTTGAGGACTGGGCCCCCGGGGTAGTAAAGAACTATGAGAACTCAACGGCCAGATGGGAATGCTGGAACCGAAAGCCGTCTACCAAAAATACACAAACAAAGGTCATGAATTCCCCTTAGCCGAACTAAAGTCAGACGAAAAAAGGCTTTGAATTCAATAGAAACGGGCTTTTTGAGATTTCTTTCGATACATTCCTACCAATATCGGTGATATTGCTATGACGGATTTTGCAGTGTATCACGTCTTGCACGATAACCACCAGAAATGAGCTCCTGAAGAGGTGCTGAAGTTCAGGTAAGACTGTGCTTCAGAGGTCAGTCATAAACGTTTTGCTTCAACTGGATGTTCAGTTAAGTGAGTGGTTCTTACTCAGAAAATGAATACTTCCGGCCTATCAGTACGATGAAAAAACGGGAATGTGTTTCGATTCTGCCCACACGTTTTTGGTTGTTGGTTTGTTGGCTAACCGAGGTGACATCATTACTGACGCATCGGATCGGTACGTGTCACAATGTCATCTTGATTACCGATGAAAAGTCCACAAATTAACTGTCAAGACGAGCGAACAAACAACTCAAAAACCAGTATTCTGTTTAATGGCAACTCGCCAAATGTTTCGCGTACTGACGATTTGTGCCTATTTTTCAGTTTCTTTGTGCACAACATCTGTCCGTTTCTAATTTGTCGGTTACGGTGACCGTGTGTATTACTCGGAATTTGAGTTTGTTTACGGGACCAAGCGCTAATCTACTCTCAGTCGTCGTTAATTTCCGTGCACTAGTTAATCTATTCCTTAATTAAAGCCTAATTGTTTTCGTAATCCACACCGTTTTTGGGTGAGTACGGGCTAAACGCGGTAGGAGATTTGGCCAGATCGGAATGACAATAAAGGATGCTAAATTGACTCGGATACTTTCAGAAGCAATTGTTGCTCTGGGAAATCAGGGTGATTTGAGTTCTTACGAATATTCCCCTAGGTAAGATGTGATTGGCTCAAAGTCAGAAGGACGCCAAGTTGAACGTGGAGAAAAAAGGGGATTCCTCGGTTGACGCGAGGCGAAACTTGAGCCCTATACCAACCTTTGACAGCACTACATGAGAAAGGTAGCCTTCTCACACAGAGCACCCCCTTACAACTAGCACTGTCTGTTTATCAGTGCGAACAGACATAAACTTGATTTGCTTTTGGAGTTAAAAACAAACAGAGGTTGGGACTGACGAATCGCTTACAACCAGAACAGTGCGTAATCTTTTTACGTGCCACCTTTACTACAACACCAGGTTACGTTCTGGTTATACTATTTCTTTCTCACATCCATCCCTTGATTTTATGATTAATGTAAGCTATTCTCCCCCCAATAAAACTTGAAGTGGTCTGTGACTTACTGGTCGTCTGCCTTAAACGTAGCTTTGCATCTGTTCACAGCAAATGGACGTCGGAAACAATTCACGAGCAGTCAAAAAGATGTTCTGCGTTAGGAGGCGTTTCGTTACCGGAAATGACCAGTGTAATAGGTGGAAGAACGTTGCAATCTACTTCGTTCTTGGAGTTAAGTAGTCGACATTTGATTTAATGATTAAAAATCACAAAATTTCTTGGCATCGTGACCTCCCAGTTAAGAACAGGGTGAGTTTGATGATGAAAAATGCGTCATTTGGCGCGACACTGTTTTTTACTAGTTGATAGTCGGGACAGACGCAAGATATGACTTGATTCCTCGACCACAGTACACTTAAATACAGTTGGGGGTACAGTTCGCATATTCGTGGTATAAATTATAAACCGCAAACTACAGTTTCAAACCAACACAATCGCTTCTCAGCTATCAGTTTGCTGGTCTCAAAGTGAGTACGATTCCTGATATAGTCCATCGAAATTTTGATGAAGATACTCGAGAACCACCTAGAACTTACACGTTTTGGAGTTTCAAACATTCGTTCCAAATTCACGACTCCTGGATGCTGGAGATTCTGGATGAAAGAAATACGGGATTTGTCTGTTTTTGTTACGCTCTTTCGAATACGAATTTAGATGGACATGTTGTAGGTACTGGGCTAAACAACAGACGTAATGCTCCTCTAATTAGGGTTGAGATTTAAGGGTACTCCAATCGGTTGAGTTACTTTCAAACAAGAAAGCAAACGCAGTAGACTGAGAATAGAATCTGTGACCTGGTACATACAGAAAGAATGCTTAGCAATCAGCGCACTCTTCAGGCATAATCTTTGTGCTTCAGTTCGAGTTTGAAAATATTTTCGTGACGTCGAAGGTTAGACCAGCATCGGACTCATAGTGGAACTCCGTGGTGCTGCTGGTGATCAGGTCGATGGAATTTGCATCTGGTGCTGAATTTGGCGGTTGAATTTTGAGTTTCTTTGTCAAGGTTTCTACCAAACGCAACTGTGTCGCTTCAAACTGATTTTGTTGTTGCAGCGGAATTTCTTTCAACGCTTCAGCAGTTATTGTCATGGTTCCGTGGGTTTGGGCGTCGCCAATCTGTTACATCTGACTGCTGTCCCCGCTTCAGTGACTTAGTGTCGGAAAAATACTCGCCAACAAGGAACACAACAGCTTTATTGTGAACAAGCGAGTGTAACTGCTGTTAGGGACCCCGCTGTTGCTGAATTTATTGATTGTTTGACCGAGTGGCCTGAATGCTTTCCGGCTTTCCTATAGAGATTTTGGTGAAGTTTCAGGGTCTCAGTAGGTTTCGGGCGTTCTGGAAATATTTTCAGACTTTCTGAACTTTCTGACACAAATGCAGTGGACTGAGAATAAAACCTCTGAGTTGGCACATACAAGAAGAATGCTTTGTTGTTTTATATTACCGCGGACACTGCTGTACCTCAGACGCGCATGATGATCTCACATTGGCTTGCCGACCATTTGCTTACTAATCTGACAGCTAGACTATTCAGGTTTTATTGAATCATGCAAATCTAAGTTCCGTAGCAAACTTGCATTCGCGAAGGGAATGAATTTTCAGCTTTTACGTGCACACAGGTTCTTGCTTGCAAGACCCGCTGAAATATACGAGTGAGTTTTAAAATCTGAAGCCGTACAAAATAAAACCACAATTGTTCCCGGGAAAATTATGCAGTCGATGTGAGGTTTGGTTAAGGTCTCAATGACACCTGATAGCTGCATTTGGCACACACTGAAATCGGAATGACTGAATTATACCAAGATCTCTTTCGAGGACCTTTGCTCACGTTGTCTGAACAAAGTTGTTACGTACTTCCCATGTAAAAGATGAATACATCCATCAGCAGGCTTGCTTTGGAGTTTACTTTGAGGTCGCTTTCAGATACAGACCTCCCGTCTCTGGGGGGTTGTGTGACTTCGATCGAGGTTTGTTACTTCAAGTGAAGTCAATCTATGTATTAAAAAAACCCTACACCTGCTTTATCCCCTCTGAAAAGCATCCATAGTGCTCAGCACACAAGTCTCCTCAAAGATTTGCGGTTGTGACCCCCCCAGGATTGTGGCTGAAGACCGTGCGTGGCTAATTAGTCATTTGAATTTAGACAGAATACGGGGTCACTCATCCTTCGGTCATGGTATTGAGATCACGTGGTCACTGCTTGATTGGCTCCTCCGGCGACAACTTTTCAGACGGAAGATTTGCGCAACTTGAGTTTTGTGTGATACGCACTACTGATGATTCCTAACAGGGATGAAATATCAATGTTTTTCAGCATATGCTGACTTCAAGTGAAGTATGAAATCTGGGGTGGAAATTTGAAGCCCTTCACAGTTGTGAGATTTGTTCAGATCGTATTCAAAACCCTCGTTTGAACAAACCTCCGGCGTAATCGCACCAACACGGGTGTATTAAGAAGGTGTTGGGGTGGTGGTAATATATTGGCTTCGCTTATCATAGGACAGGAGTCCAAACTACTGCATCGCAAAGGATGTGCCCTGTCAACCGTCGTGGAATTCGGGGATTACCCACACCAACACGGACTGTCTAAATGACAGTGATATGAAGAGAGGCAGGTTATTTCGAAGAAATCCGAGTTTCGTGTTAGACAGCAGTTTCGATCCGAGTGGAATGGACCGTAACTTCGATTTGAGCAGCATTCGATCTGCATTAGTAATTTGGCGTTGTCTGAGGTATGGCAGCGTAAATCAACGCCTCCTGGTGTCTTTTATAGGTTAAACGGACTAACAAGCAGTAAACCTTGCCTACATCTGAGTTAGCTCTGTGTTAGGTGGAATTCCACACGTATCCCGCTTTACCGCTCGTAGTTAGGCGCTGCTACGGCCGAGAAGGCTATCCCGCGCAAGATTGGCCAAACGTTAGGGACGCTTGCCGGTCGGGCATCAAGCCGAGATCTGATTGGTCGAAAGTCTGGACCCAGTAGCCATTCATGACCCAGTATAGGCCGAATGCCGGTTGCCAATGGCGCATCCAGAAGGCGTCAGAATTTCCAGAAGGTTGTCGCCGCTTACACTATATATATGAAGCGCTGTACAGGTGTTCTTGATTTCGTTTTGGGCGCTAGTATACCTTGTGCACCTTTGGTCGTTGTTTTGACGGGAACACTAGCTTGGGAGGCTCAGACCGAGAATTAAGCTGAGGGAAATACCGTTACTACACTCTGTCAAAACCATGCAGAGACATCTTGTCACGTTATGTCACCTGTATAACATAATCTGAACCAAAAAAAGGATTTACTCCGCGTATTTCTCCAACAAAATGTTTGTTAAAAAATCAGACTAAATCCCCACCTACCCGTAGAATAAACACTTCGTTTTTCAGTTGCGCTTCCTTTTTGGTTGGAAACCTGAGTTTATCGATCACCTTGATTGCCACGGGACGCTGAGTTCTTCTGTGGTTGCCTGAGAATAAAATAATTGAAAACAAATCTGGTTGAAAGGGGAGAAACCGCATTTGAAACATGGCGATAATGAATGCTACACTACTCGAAAAGACCTACTGTTATGAATGGTGAACATTAGTTGAATGAAACTGTTCTCGAATAGCGCGCGTGCATGCCCTAGTGAATCCTACCTCATGCCTTCTGATTCGATAAACTAGGGACTTTAGAGTGTAGAAACCGCGCATGTGACTGAAATGCACGATGGAGATGTCACAGCATAGATTTTGGACTGTGACAGTACGTTGGATTGTATTGACACAGACTCATTGGCCCTTGGTTCGACGCTGGTGAAAACGGTGGTGATCAGCTCCATCAATGGCAAATCGGCTATCCAGTCTTTGGGGGATCAGGGTTGGATAAAACCTCAAGATCAGAGCTACACTTGAAGGAAGAGTGACAGGTAATCAACGGTAGTGCTGCTCCTCTCGGTAAGGACCATCCGTAGGTCTTGGTCAAACTGGTCCCTTCTAAGAAGCTGGCTCCTGTTGGGTTGATCAGACATATCCCTGGTCTTACGAAGTAATAAGTGATTATTAAATTTATGACAAATATTCTACTGGTTTCTATTTTTAGTGTTCACTTTTTGACCTTATCTCGTTTTCTACATAATTCTTGTACGACAGTCCATAAATATGGTATGCAACCGTTACCTAAATGCCCAGTTTTTAGCGAAGTCTCATTAATCAAACCGGATACTACTGTTCGACTCTTCTCCTGGCCTTAAAATCACCCTGCTGGTACGTGTCGCTCATTGTTTCACCTTCTTCTGAGCTGTTTGATTGTTTGTCCTCAGACGTGCAAGCAGGTAGCAAAACATCGCTAAATCGGTAAAACTAAGCCCACCGCAACACCACACTGAGCAACTTGTAATCGAAAATAACCGGGAAAACAGGTGGATTGAATTTCACCTCATTTCTTTGGCTTGGTCAACTTTACAGTACAAATTGTAATTCGGATGAAACTAGGTTGATTTGTCAACAGTCTGGTAGTTTTCCACACTCAAATTTTCGATTTGTATTTACCTAATAGTCCTGAAAACCAGTCCAAAAGCAAGGTTGTTACTTTATGTTTGAGGAGCATGGTTTAACTTCGACAGGAAAAGATTAAGGTTGTATGGCATCATGAGGCTTGGAGACCCACTCACCCTAGGCTAATTCACCCAACTTTTAGAAGCGTGATCTCAGATTGCGCCACCTAAAGCGCACATGATCTGTGAATGTACCCACGGAAAGTGGGAAGTTTTGGAACTATAAGTTTTCGGAATTAGTGTAAAATTTACAACTTTTCACTCGTTTTCTATGTGAAACCGCCCCTCTGTACGTAAAGTTTAGTTGTAAAGTTCATTGGCCAGTTTCAGGGGTGCACGCCGCAGGTGAGTTAAATCTGTCTTTTAAGGATTCTAGCTCACCGCAGCTGAAGGGAAACCAGCTATCTTGTCCCCATTTCATTATTTCGGGAAAACTGGTTCCTGTTGGAGAGTGGTGGGGCAAAAATTGTTAAAACTGTACAGTTTCTTATAGGATTTAATGTGTTGCGCTCAGCAGTTCAATTGTAAAGTTCGGGGAGTTGGATAGTGTTCCGTTAGAAGGGCGATCAACTCTGTAGGAGGACCAAGTGAGTGGGGATAGTCTACTCTGATTTGTTTTTGGTCGCTGTCTTGCTTAGCTGAATCTACATGAGTCGAACATCGCTCAAAGGCTATTTGCCACAGATTATTTGCTATTGACAAGTCTCACATGGAAAGGCCTACTTCACACTCTAACTGGCAACAGTGAATCAAGGAGTTTAATGATCTAGGGGCGAGTGTAGTGAGTGTCTGCCAGTCAGTTGTAATGATAACATTCAATGAATGACGGGTAGCCTTGGATCAGTTTGCCGAGCGTGGTACTTGGATTGCGAGCGTTCCGTCGTCGACAGTCGAAGATCTGTCATCTGTGCGCAGCTGGGTGGGTACATATTTCTTGCCTGCTTTCTTTTCTGTAGGTTCAAAAGA
>SJOL01012104.1:1045805-1060634 GCA_004794785.1 Opisthorchis felineus | reverse complement strand
TCTTGGCCAGCGTGTTACCACTACTGTACCAGTGCTCCAGTAAGTAGTTGGCCGTCCCAACGTCTTGAGCGACCAACCGGTCAGGAGAAGCATTGTTCAAACTCTATGGATGTGCATGCCCATTCTACAAATCTCGCAAGAATCTACAAATAATTTATTCCTGTTATCTTATCTCTTGAGTAACTTGAATGAAAAAATCAATAGCCGAATATGCTGGCTGTTGGTTTGTTCGTTGACCTGGGCAATTATATTGCAAACCTCTCATCAGGAGTAGAAGTGACATCATTAGTGCGCTGTGGGTGGAACTGAGTTGTTACACGTGCACCGAGCATGCCTTTAAAAACGTCAGTGTCATTTTGGATTTGTGTGAATCATCCTCAGCACTTGGCAGGGATGTATTGATTATACATATTTACTGTACGTCACGTGCTTGAGCAGCGTCACTTATACCGCCGACCAACAATCACGGTTTTCTTCAAGATTAAAATAGCCTTCGACTCTGTTGATAGCCTAGTTCCCTTAAATATTCTTAGCCGGAAGAGAATGCCCCTGAATTTCGTAAAAATCCTTCATGCTCTTTACTCCCACACCTCCGGTTGGGTTAGGGTGTACATTGAACTGTCCAGAAGCTGCTTGACGACCAGTGAAGCTCGTCAAGACTATCTCTTCTCCCCTTCTTTGTTCAATTTGACAGCGACGGCATCAAAATAACCATGTTTCTAGGCATCGAAATCACGTCCGGAAAGATATTAATTGACTTAGGTAGTGCAAATGATGTAGTTTTATTGTTTGACGATTATTTGTCTGTGCAAGGTACTTTGACCAGAATATCGACAACAGTAACAGTGGTTTTACTCTATGGTTGTTGGTCTTCACCCATCCTTTCCTTTCTTTGTTTATTAAGGCTTTCTCACCTCATGGCCGTATGGCACCTAAGACCCGTATGCACTTCTGATGTATTGCTGGCAATGATGAGTATGATGATGATCACTATCATCAACTGAGTACATCTTCCTCAAGGGGAAGCAGGGATCAAAAGGTCAAAGACCTATCAGCTGATTCAAACATGCCAGAAAATTCGAAAGAACAGTTATAAAAGAAACTACTCACAAGGTTGCTGAAAACTGTTCGACATCCCACGACCGGTTTCGCCCTTCTTGGGGATCATCAGGTAGGTGCAGTCCCCGAGTTTCCGCCAACCTTATGTTCTGTGTGAACCCGAATTGGGCAGGTTTCCACAAATAGAAAATTGCACAAAATTAACGAAGTACACTCATTTGCATATCAATTTGGTTTTTACGGGAGACTCACCTGCAAACCCAGCTCAATCTCTCGTTTATGATGTTTTTAAGCATCTCCAATATCGTGCCAACTGAAATATGAAGCGGCCTTTGTTCACCACATTCAGTTGAAGAATATCATAAACGAGAGATTCATTTGAGTCGCCCATGAAAACCAAAATGATTAGCGAATGAGTGTATTCGTCAAAAACAGTTATAAAAAGTAATCAGTACAAGGGTTAAAAACTGAAACGTGGTCTACCGGGACCGTTCTGAGAAGTGGGCTGGAGAGCTAATGGAGCTCTCAATATCGTGGAAGTTCATGGAAGGTAGCTATGGTGCTAGTAAGTGGAACGGAGTAAAGAATCTGGATATGATCCCTAGTAAAGCGATACTGATTTGGGTGGGATGAACGATCCGACTGTGGATATCAGGAACTATTGTGCACAGCGAATGAGAACAATCGATTTATATTCACGTCAGGTTGATGAATAACCCATTGGTAAGGAATTTTATTTCTAGTTTAGGCAAGTTTTCAAGCTATATTTCCTTTAGGGACCTTTCAAAGAGAAGTTGCTCTTGTATTGAACCCTTGCAATGGTTTAAATTGAGTGTGTACGTCAAAATTCGTGCCATTTGGGTTCAAGTAGAACATAAGGTTGACGGACACTCGAGGACTGCGCCTACCTGATGAATCCCAATAAGGGTGAAACCGGTCGTGGGCTGGTAAAGAGTTTTCAGCAACCTTATGGGTAATGTATTAAGTCTATGACTGAAAACGCTTTTGAACTTGGAGGTCATTGGAGTTTTTCTTCTGAACTACTCAGTGAAAAGAAATGTTCTGAACGTTCTTTGTTACCCGAAAACATCAAGTTGACTAAGACCATCTTGTTGTTGCCAGAGTTCATTCCGTTTCTTTAGTAACGTTCTGAAACTCTACTGAGTAGTAACTGTTTTTCCGGCACAGTACTCGTAGATAATTTTTCTCGAACAAGCTGGAATATTTTTTTCGGAAAAGGGCAGCTGGGCAGAGGAGGAATGATGGCTTCCGATGCTAGAAAAGGAATGTATGTTATGAAACAGATTAAGAATCATTGTAATAGTATGTGGTGAAAGAGTTAGCTGAGAGCTGTTGATCAAAATGGCAAATCAGCGGCATGTGAAGCTCTACAGAGGATTAGGTTTGATCATTTAGCAGTTCTGTGAAGAGCTGAACCGATCACATAGATTGACATCCCTACTGTCTGTCTGCAGACAGATATATGCACGTGACTACCGATGCGTTGATTATCGGAGCAGTCGTTTCGGTTTGAACAAACGTTTTCGATAATGACTTTCTCTTGAAATGTCACTAAGTGTTACTCATTAGCCGCGAAAGCCGAGCTGCCTTGAATTTCGCATTGCACTGCTCAAAATGAGGGTTTTAAAGAAGGAGAGGAATGACTGAGGACAAATAAAGGGGTTTGTACACTTTTCTATGCTACGCAGTCGTCACTTTCAATTATGGAAACGTAGAAAACGGGGTGAAGTGTACTCAAGCGAGAGGAAAAGATTAATTGTATTAGGCTATTTCGGTTCGGCAAACCACGAGTTAGACCAATATGAAGGGCCCATCGGAATGACGGCTAGGGGTGTCTTTGTGCTGATCAGTCGGTCGGTTGTTAATGTTCCAGTTGCGACGGTTAAAATATTAGTTGCTTCGTTGATGGACGTAAATCGGATAGAACGAAGGTATTGGGGACAACGGCTTTCTTAACAACACTAACCCAGGTAATATAGATTGTTTCCAGCAATCTGCTGGACCACGTTGAGTTACGCGCAAAACCCCAAAAGCCAAATCGTCCAAATGGAGGTGTATCTACAAATGTGATTTGGCTTTTGGGGTTTTGCGCGTAACTCAACGTGGTCCAACAGATTGCTGAAAACAATCTATAGTACTCAAATCTTAGAACTCAAGTATCCCGTGGATCTCGGACGTTCACTCGAATTGGAATTTTGGAACTTTGGAACCAATATGACCGGAACACGAAGCGGAAAGTTACTCGAAACCTTGTGGAACCCAGAACTTGCTAACTTGGTGAACGACAATTCTGATAACATTGTTGGCCGCGACATTTGAGTTTCGCAGCCTGGTTTATTATGTCGAAATTCTCCTCCTACGCCAAGAGTAGCTGGTAGTGTAAGGTCCAGCAGGCAAACGGGTAGAGATTATGTCAAAATTAGGTTAGAGAAAGAGATACTGGAGGAAGAAATCGCGATAGAGATGAAGGAGCTAGAGATCAGAAAGCGGAAGTTAGCGTCCCGGAAGCAGATGCTGTTGTCTTATGAGTCCTCCGATGATGAAAGTTCGATATCTGGCCACTGTGAATGTGGGTTTTCATCCATTGAACAGAAGGTCGAGAAATTTGTAGCAAAGAATAACTCAGAGGAAATAGAATGCACACAGTCATCTACGAATCGGCCTAGGAAAGTAGACACTGCCGGGACTTGAAACGCGGCGCATGAAATGAACGGCATACATGTTGACCACTATGCCACAAGGCCGGGGTTCAAGCTTCCGAAAATAGAAGTAGATAAGTTCAGCGGGAATCCGATAGAATTTTGGAAGTTCATGAAAGCATTGCAAATGAGCGTATATGATTGGCTCTTTGATGATAGCAATAAATTGGTGTACCTTCTCCATTATTGCTGCAAAAAGTCAGGGTGTTTCCCTCAACGACTGCTTATTTTCCGGACCTGACCTTACAAATGACATCGTCGGCGTTTTACTGCGTTTCCGACTTCATGAAACTGCTTTGTCTGCAGATATACAAGAGATGTTCTTACAAGTACGCTTGCCACCGGAGGATAGGGCAGCGTTCAGTTTTCTGTGGTACACTGGCGGCAATCTGAATAAGTCCCCAGACGTCTATCATCTTAACGTGCACCCGTTCGGAGCCACCTCGTCCCCGTTTTGCGCTGTCTTTGCTCTGCGTAGGGTTGCTGATGACAACAGAAATTATTTCGACGAAATGACAGTTTCTGCAGTAAAGGAAAACTTTTACGTAGATGATTGCTTTGTATCTGTGGAATCTGTCGGTATAGCTAAAAAAACTAGTTTGCGAACTCAGTTCGATGTTGAATTTGGGCGGATTTTGTTTACACAAGTGGGTAAGCAACAATCCGGAAGTCTTGAATGTCATCCCTATTAGCGAGCGTGCTTCGAGCTAGATGACCTCGACATTTCAGGTTCGAGTTTGCACAAGACGCTAGGTCTGTGCTGGTCTACCAAAACTGATTGCTTCCGATTCAAGGTCGACTTGCCAACGCGCCCAGCGACAAAGCGCGGTATACTTTCTTGCATCGCCTCACTTTACGACCCCCTCGAATTCGTGGCCCCGCTTATAGTTCAACCCAAACGATTACTACAGCGACTGTGCAAGAAGAAAGTTGGTTGGGACGAACGCATTGATACGGCCATGGAAACTTTGTGGAACTGTTGGCAGTGCGACATACAAAGATTTGAGGCGTTGAAAATACCTCGATGCATCATGCCTACTGGGTTTGATGTACGTCACACTGAACTGCATATCTTCTCTGATGCCTCAGAAGTTGTATACGGATCCGTTGTTTATTTACGTTTTATACGCAGTTCCGGGATGGTATGCTGTAATTTTCTGATTGGCAAATCCCGTGTTGACCCTATGAAGCCTATTACTATACCGCGACTGGAATTACAAGCTGCTGTCTTGTCCGTAAGGTTAAAGAGCCTCGTCCTGAGGGAACTGAATTTGAAGACAGACAGCCTTTGTGGTCCGACTCCATGATCGTGCTTCACTTTATCTATAACAGAAAGTCCAAATATAGGACGTTCGTCGCTAATAGGCTGGGATTCATTCACGAGAATACCGAAGTATCGCAGTGGAGGCATGTGCCAACGCAAGACAATCCAACAGATCACGCATCAAGGGGAGTCGCTGGTAGCCACATGGACGTTGTAGACATGGCCCAGACTTTCTTCATAGCCCAGAGCACATGTGGCCAAAAATGAATGTTTAATGCCTTGCCGAAGATATACCGGGCCTCGAAGTTAAAGAGTCCAACGTTCTGAACACTACTGTCTTGGAATAATTAGCATTTGACAAACTGCTCTCTTCCTATTCTTCATGGACCAGGCTGAAACAAGCCATAGCATGGATGACGCGATTCAAATTGTACCTTTGCGTAACTTCAAATAAAGAAGGGAAGTGTGCGCTCTCACTTAGCCCTCTGCGGCTTGATGAACTGAGAGCAGCAGGATATTCACTATTGCAATACGTGCAACAGCACGCCTTTCAGCATTTATATAATTCTCTCATTGGAAAATCACATCCTGATGAGACCCAGAATGTGAACTCGCCTAACTCGTTGCGTAAACTCCCTCCAATACTCCTTGAAGGACTGGTATGTATCGGAGGAAGGCTGCAGAATAGTGGCTTATCCCAGCCCCGCAAACATCCCATCATACTTCCTAGTCGACATCCCGTGACATAGCTTGATTAGACAATACCATGAGTTGGGGGGACATATGGGCACGTCGCACGTTCTAGCTGTCATACATCAGAAATTTTTTGGTTGTCAAGGCGGCAGCCGCAGTCAAAGGGCTTGTGCGTAGGTGTCTGTCGTGTAAGGCAAGGTCGATGAAGCCAGCGGAACAGCTGATGGCACCGTTACAACCCTGCAGAGTTGAACCTGATTACGCCTTTGTCGCCACTGTTGTGGACTATTTCGGTCCCTTTTTTGTACGCGATGGACGACAGTCGAGGAAGCCATAAGGGTGTATCCTCTCATGTTTGAAGACGCGTACACTACACATCGAGGTAGCTCATTCCTTATCGATTGACTCCTGTCTTATGGCACTTTCCCGTTTTGTTAACCGCCGTGGTTCACCAAAGGAAATGCTCAGTGACCGAGGAAGTAACTTCGTTGGAGTCGAACTAGAACTTTGGCAATTTCTGAAATCGCTAGATTGTGATTCCGTTAATGAGAGAATAATAGCCCACGGGATTGAGTGGCACTTCAACCCACCCTATAGCAGTCACCGCGGAGGATTATGGGAGCGTCAGATACGATCTATCCGCCGAGTACTGAGTGCGGTCTCCCGCGAACAGGTGTTGACCGACGAATCTTTGTCTACCTTCCTAACTGATGTGGAGCATATTTTAAATAACCGTCCACTTGTACCTGTCTACGATGATCCAGACTTAGACGTGCCGACCCCAAGTCACTTATTAATGTTGCGGGGACAGATTGAATTGTCAGGTGATATGGTCAATATACGCGACAGATATACCAGATGTTGGAGACAGGGGTAAGTGTTGGCGGATACGTTTTGGCGTCGATGGTTGAAGGAGTACATTCCGCTATTACAGTTACGACACAAGTGGATGCGAAACCGTCGAGATTTTTTAATTGGAAACTTTGTATTATTCATCGGCGAAAATCCAATTCGCGGACATTGGGAGAAAGGCATCGTAGTGGAAGGCGAGACTGTAAGTGATGGCCATATCCGGGAAGTGCTAGTAAAGACTGCCTCGGGTAATTTTAGACGGGATATACGTCGCATCTGCCTGCTGGAAGGAGTAGAAGACAACTAGTTGCTCACCCACCCTAGGCGCATGCTGCAGATTGAGGGAGGCGTTTGTGGCTAGAGGAATTGTACCATTCTCGTTGATCTCTTTCTTGCATGCGGTGGATTGAGTTGGTAGATTAGGGAAAGCCATACTGGCCTTTGGAGCGTGTCGATTCTTTTCTTCTAGCCTTATTTTGGACAACGGCATTCCCCGTTTTTGTTATTTCGGTTTTGCGCCTATACCAACATTCTTGTCTTCGACCTGAACGTAAACCGTTCTTTGACCTTGTCATCACACGTGTTGTTCAAGCCGACACGTGGTTTCGCTATCTTGTAAACACGTGGCTTTGAGTCGGTGTGGACTTTGGGATCCGTTAGGAATTAGCTATTCCTAAACCGGTATATAGAAGCCGGCGTAGTCCCACGATTTGAGGTTTGTACAGTTTTATTATTTTATTATTGTATTTATAGTACCGCATTTGTAGATAAACCTCCATTTGAACGATTTGGCTTTTGGGGTTTTGCGCGTAACTCGACGTGGTCCAATAGATTGCTGGAAACAATTTCGGGAAAGAGGTGAATGTTTACATTTCATGATTAAATCTATCTCCCCCTCCCCTCATTTCGGTGCGGTTTTTCGGCTAAAACCCGTGTACTAAAGTACAATAGATCCAGCTGCTACAGATCGGCTCACCGGAGATAGGGAGAATGTGAACCATGAGTTGGAGGCGATGTCTCAATCAATCCATTGAGCCTAAGTAGTTCTGTATCCAACTCTAGACGGAGGCCGTTCTTGGTTTTCACCTAGATGGTGGTCTTTATACAGTAGACACAAGGTAAGACGTGCCAGGGCGTTCCCACTGAACATTTCTGCCCTACTAAAACCAGATTCCAGTAAGATTCTATCCTTACTGGCCTCACCTTCCTAGTAGAATAAATGTGAAAAACATTCAGTAAGGAAAGCAGGAGGATCAAAAGATGTTTGTGACGACAACTCAACAACAAACTTACCTTATAATATCGATTGGTTTTCTCATGGTAGAACATAGTGATAGATTTTGCACCGACTCGCCAAAAGTGGCGTCGCAGCTGAAAAGCGGAGAATACGCATCTAGGTAACGAGCATCACTTTCTTTAATGGCCTAGTACGTGGTATTCTGTACATCGCCCAAATCAGGAGAACCTAAATTTCACAATTCGTTAACATTAATGCCAGATCGCTGTAGATATACGCGAGACAAGGCAGTGTCCATAGAAGAATCTTTCAGCCAGAATGGATATTCGCTCTTGAAGGATGTCATTGCATTCGACTGTCAACTTTCCGGAAATTGCAAGACTTACGGGTAGTTGACCAGGCTGATAATGGTATGTTCTTCTAGCCATATTCTTGTCTTACAAACATTTCCTCAACAACTGAGGAAACAGTGGATGCGCGATTGGATGCGTTTCTCTTCCTAACCTGCTTGCAACGATATGATTGGTCAATTGGCCGGTAGCCTTGTCGAAATTTTATTGGTCTGTCTGCGAATTCTGTTGTGTTGTGGCCCATCTCGTTTAAATTTAGTTCCGGCACTTTATTTTTCAGTATTCTCCTTTCTTCGATTTGAGTGATCCCCTACAGAATGTGCACTGCTTCGCGGTTCGTTTCCCTCTAATTTGATGTTTTGGTTGAGTTTTTCTGTGTGGGTGATTCTCGCTTAGATCTGTAGGAATCATATACTCTTTGAAAATTATATAAATACAAGCAAATATGGAGGGAATAACCACATAAGTACCGACCGACGATGTGTCTTTAACAAAACGTTTGCAAGCCACTCGCCAAGGAGGCGAGATAGATCAATAGTCATCTAAACAGCAGTGGAAAAACAAATCTATTTACTTGGCACGCTGCTAATACACAGTTTTTAAGTGTTTGGATGGTTCTGTTTAGCCGAGGGCACTGGAACGATGCCAACAATTGAACGGAACCCCAGTTTTACGTTCTCGTATCTTCTTCCACGAAAGTTAAGCATATATTGAAGCAGTGAGTGCGCCTAACCCATTACATTGTACCACATGCATCATTGTGTTCGGCCAACTGAATTTCCTTGCAGACACGCCTCCTGTCGAATACACTTGAATTGCCGATACACTGAAATCGCGCTTTTCATGTTCGTAATCCTGTTCTGTTGCAGTGTTCGTTTAAACCATGAAACAACAGCTGTTTCATTGTTGACCGCAGCTTCCATTGATGAATATTAGAGACAATACACGCTGAATACACTATTAAAACTTATGGATTGTCGCACTCGTTTGCAAGATAAGCGAGTGATCGTAAAGCCTCGGTTATCGGGTCATTATGGTAACCAGATGGAATAAAAAGTGAGGTATTACAATTTGAGGGATGAATTGAAAAGTGTTTTAAAACGCTTCCTCAGGTTAATACAGTTCGATTGTGAGAACAGTTTAAAATGCCCGGGGTATGTAAAAGATATGCGGTAAACTATTTCTGAATATATTCTGAGGCTGACCTACCTGTGCATCTTTGTTCGTACTGTGTACCATCCACGACTCACGAATGATTAGACCAGTGCCATGTCTTTTGGTATGTCTGGCCGACTGAATCACTCGCATTAACGGTATGTTACGAGGCGTGTTTTGACTGCCGAAATGAGTTTAGGAGAGGGGGAACAAAGAGAGCAAATTTTTTTGCGACATCAGGTTTGAGAAGTATTCAAACTGTGTTATCTGTTGATTGAGCAGTAAAGACACCTCAAGGGAACACATTTGCCTCAGATTGATGTCTTATGTTGGGTTACCACAACGCGGTTTGTTGTCCAAACAAGCCAGCCGCTGATCGGAAGTACGCGTGTGTGTTTAGGTGTGAGGTTTGGCCTCAATTTCCTTTTAACATGACCTTTGTGAAGGGTGCACCTTCAATTGTTATCCAAAACGTAAAGTACACACTGTTGTGGGCAGTATGATAAAGTCAGTAGCTGGGCAATGAGAGTGTGAGGAAGGATTTTCGCGAAGTGGTCTGTTCCCTTTCTGAATGACAACCAGTTTGAATGAGAGCAAGAGCTTAGACAGTGGTCAGCACCTAGAGTATGCGTATCACTCTGATCCATAGTGAAAGTACGCATCTTAAAAAAACTGGAGCTTGACGAAACAGGAATTTATTCGCTCTTTGTTAAAGTAAATCCGAATACTGTGGTCTACAAATACTTCTCCCTTGTCTGTGATAGAATGACTGAAATTTCTGGTAAAATTGGGGCAGTTTTGTTTTTTCCCAAAGTGTGTTTCTTGTTGGGGAATTTGAATGCACTGTTACAATTTTTGACCACCGATGACCTTAAAGATTCAAATAGAGAACTATGTGCTGCTCTACTGGTCGGAATTCTATTTGTCTGTTTTCTTTCTGAATAAATCCAGCCCCTCAAAACGCCGGCACCATTGAATTTGAGATGGGATTTAAAAAAGTTAGGGAATAGAAGGAGAATGAGTGTTTTTGAGTCATTACGGTCAGAATACTCGTCATGTTTTGCTGTGTCCGCAACTACGTTTCACGTCGTGAATATCACAAGCGCAGTTTTCTCGATGGTGTTAAGTATTGTTTTCAGTTCGAGAAAAAACTGGTCCACTGGACACAGCACTCGATCCCTCATCATTACAGATTGGAGAGAGAAAACGTCGGACTACAGGCACATTAGAATAGCCATCAGATGCGTTACGATTAGAAGAAAAAAAACGGACAAAAAAGGGTTTTTAAGCCAAATTTTCCGCGTGGGTTTCTGTAAAAATTGTGAGCTTGACGAGACCAGTCAAAAGGAGAGCATGGTAAGAGTCGCATCAATCAGATAACTCCTGTGAGAATGTTGAACGCGCTCCTGGGATTTCTATTTGATGGCTAGGTACGCTTAGCAGCTGACGCCAGGGTCTCTGTGTTTCAACAAATGACGATAGCGATAACTTCTTGGGTGAATAGAGCATAAAATAGACTAAGACAAACTGAACCACGGTTAACCGTTTGAGGACATGCAGATGTAATCTGGGTTCGGGTAAGCCCACAGTCTACCGAAGATGGCACCACTGGGTTCAGATATCAAAGTGTGCTCATTCGGGTCAGCATGTCACCCGCCCTAACATTCCGGTGGTGCTGGAAGTGACTTTCTGAGAACATCGCTTCATGGACCATAGATCATTAGAGGCTGACGAGTGTGTGCACTGGGTGAGGTCTATGACAGATTCAGGTAACGATACACGGATTCCAAATGATCGCTTTTTCCCACACTAGTTTGAGATTGTAGGTTATCAGTTGGACATTTTATTGGTAAATGTATATCTTGCAGATCTACTCTCTCAGGCTTACACTGGGTGCGTTTAGCCGAAGGCAAGCCAGTTCTGCGCGGAAATTATCGTCGTGCGTCAGTGTGACGGACAAGTCCGGAGAATGGAATCAGTGAAATTTTTGTGTGACGTGGACAACACTGACGGTAGTTCAGATCTGCCACAGAATTCGGCAAGCAAGTCAGGGCTTGTACCCAAAAGTCGAGTGCTTACTATCTCTGGTTTCGTTCACTTCACTTGCATTTGGGCTCTCATACAAGGTGATGATCTGCTGTGAAAAAAACTTACTCTGGCCCTTGGATTACCGTACACTTCACTGACCGAGTCAGGTTACTCGGTCGTTATGTGTGAACAAAAACGTTTATCCAAAAGGGAAATGAGATATCCGAAATGTGATTTGAAATAGTGAATGAATTTGTAGAAGCAGTTAGATTTTCTCCTGTTTGCGAGAAACGGACAGGTAATAAAAATTACAGGGAAACTCTTTGAAATGAAGTTCGAAGTAGGTACTATTCGAAAAATTTTTGAGAAACTTTTGCTAGCAATTCCAATTGCCCTCATAGTTCTTGAAAAACCAGCCTGTGTTTCACGATTCGTCTGATATGTCTTTTGGTTTAATTGTTGAATGCATGAGACGCTGACTGATTTCAAATCTGAGTAGGTCTTTCGAGAACAGAGAGTTTATAGACGTAGAGTTTTGCTCCGCCAAAGAGTATCCTGAAGATAGCGTACTCCCAAGTGGATTTCGATTTTGACGTCTCAAGAACACGATAGCTCACCTGCAGCACCCTTTTGGTACCTAGCTACCATGCTATCAGAGGGAAACAAGACAGCCGAGATATTGCCAGGCTTCCCAAGCCTAGACAGTAGCAGTCGAGATGCAGAGGTTGGGTTTGAATCAGGGACCTTCCGGTCAGTAACTTCAGCTCAGTAACTTCGAGCTTTACCCACTGCGGCATCTCGAGCACAAGAACACTGTACTTCTTATTCGTTCATGTAGTCGTTCGGCTTCAGTAGGTATACCACCGGTAGCCTTAAATGGAACAGGGATGAATGCTTACAGCGATTTATTTGCATTACCCACCTACTTTTTGTATATATTAAGATGAAACTGCCAGAATTTCAGGCGGTTCGGTCAAACCCAAAGTGCACTCAAAGAACTGATAAGTTGATTTCCTTTGAGGAAGCAACATACCAAGAATTATGCCTGGGGTTCGCGGGCGGTCGTTCAATCGATCCGGTCCGACTGGCCACAACTCGTGGTGCTTCTTCACTACTCATCACCCCAGTTGGTAGGTAATTGACTGATACTGCGTTATGACTTGGTTCTTGAGCGCTTGCGGTCGGGGCATCCGCTGATACGTGTTCTTTATGCTGGGACCGGAAACTCGCCTTACGTTGCTCAGCGGTGCTGGTCAGTTGGGTCTGATCTCTCTTATTTTCGTCTTAAAGAGTGAAAAAGAACGATAGAAAGCCTGCTTAGGGTAGTAGTATTATGGTTACGATAAGTTGTTCTCAATTGGTTCTCGGCTGAGAGTGCAATCTCTTCAATACCAGTCAGAACGTCGGTATCAGAATGGCATTTCATCTAAGGATTTGCCACTTAATGAGTAAGTCAACAATAAATCACTTGGCCTGAACTAAGAAAATAAAGAACGGCAAACCTATAGCCTATCTGAATGCAAGTTAACCACACTGCCGCTTAGCCATTCGTAGCCGAAGAGTTCAGCTACCAACGAACGGTTGTTACTTAGAATCATCCCAGAGATTCTGATGATTCCTAATAAAAAACATTTCTTTACTAACTTTGCGTTTCACATGAAACGACAATTTCGTCCTTTGTGAATCAGAACCCAAAACCAGAAGAGGGAAACTGCTTTCCTTGGAAAAGAACTTAAAAGCCACTGGATAATGGAAGCTGCGGGATGTTAGTTCTGGTTATGCCTTCCACTGGAGAAAAGTCCGGCGTGAACAAGGAGCCGGATTGGCAGGTGTGGATCAGGTGAATCAAATAAGAACAAATGAATCAAAGCGACTCAAGTTGAGGTTGGGGGTTGTCGACAACAGGAACTGTCACTGTTTTCGGAAAAGTTTGGTAGCAATCGGTGGGTTTATCGATGGGCAACGTTTCGCTTTTGACACTTGGTGACCCACCCTAACACACAAAATCCCTTGGCCGACACCTAACACAGATTTAGCTTGCCTTAGTTAATTGGTTCTCCTTCCGCCTTAAATCTCGACGAACCTCGTAACCTAGTCACTTGGCCTGACGAAGCTTTTATGTCAAAAGCGAAACATTGCCCAGGAATAAATCTACCGATCGTTACCAAACTTTTCCGAAAACGATGACTGCTCTGTCGGTTCCAAGCGTTCTCAACTGAAGGAACTGTCACACTTTTCAGTTTACAATTTTTCACACTGTTTCATTAGGACGGGAACAGACAATAAACTTTACGACGAAGTTTCGGACCTGATCAAATCTGCATCTTCAAGTGGCTAACTTCTCCTCGCGGGTCACAATCAGTGGAAGTTCGTTAAAATGGATCATTCTACAAAGCGGCAGGTTGCCAACGAGCTTGTAGTATCGATGGTTGTAGTTTCGATTAAAAAAACATGTGGTTTAACGAGAAGCGGATACGGGTTGTCACATGGACTCATCCAAGAAGGGAGACCTTATCAACCATACAGTTTTTTGGCGGAGATCTCGGCGACAAACTGGCTAAGAATGGAATGCGTAGAGCTAACTTTGTTACGGATCTTGCCCTCATACGTGCCAAGTTAAAAAATGCGCTAGAAAAACAGCCCCAACTTTTATTGGTTGGGAAGAAAAGCATTCAAATTGAATGTAAAGTGAAGAACTGGTGAATGGAACCAGAAGTTTATCCCAAAACACCCAGCAGTTAGACGGCTGACCGGCGCTCATAGCTAATCTTGTACCACCAAGTTCCTAAATAAGACCATTTTCAAAAAGACAGCATCTTGACATAACACACTACTCATCCGGTTGCTGAAAACTCTTCGGTAGCCCACGACCGGTTTTGCCCTTCCTGGGGCTCATAGGGTAGGCACAGTCTCCGAGTTTCTCTCAAACGTATGTTCTGCCTGAGCCCAAATCGGGCAGATTTCGACGAATACTCTCATTTTAACACGAATTTGGTTTTGGCGGGAAGCACAGCTGAATCCAGCCTAATCTCTCGTTTATGATGGCGGTCGGATGCAGCTCATACATTTGAAGCAAACCATTATAAACTAGGGATTCAGCTGAATTCAGCTGAGAGACTCGTTCAAACCAAATTCTTGTTCAAATGAAGACGGCATCTTCTTGAGGTGGACTAGAAAACACTACCCTGGCTCCAAAAGGTTGCGTTCTATTGGCGGAAATCACAACTTCAGGCAACTCAGCATCGTTACTGACAGCCCACATCTTCTTGTCTGTTTGAGAGTGACTCTGTGCGCTAACGAGCTAATCATCCTGCTCATTACCGCAAACACTTTCCTGCGGTCTAGTTTTGCGATTTTACCATTTGCAACTAACGTTGCAAAACTAATCATGACTATGAGGAATACGTTCGAAATCCCTTAAGACACTTTGCTAGTAATCTTATATATATATATATATATATATATAACCAG